>SRPX01000048.1:0-82140 GCA_018360215.1 Claviceps spartinae
CGAGGAGTGAGAAGGTGGAAAATATGTGCGTCTGGCTGGTAGCGCCGTCACGTGATGCGGCTCCCAGCACCAAGCATGGCTTACTTCTCAATAATCATAATCATAATCATAAGCAAGATATTGTGAGGTGCCTGCCTTGTAAGGTCCGCCGGAGATAGGTACGTCGCGCAAAAGTCTCCACGGACATCCCCGTTCATTGGAGCGGCGCCACATATATGTACCTTGCAGCGAAGCAGGAACCATTTTATGCGGGGCCAGATGGGAGGCAAAAAAGAAAGGAAAAATGGACGAAATACTACGTAAGCGAGCCAGAAAAATAAAAGAAGAAAAAGGAGTGTCAGGGACGGGAGGAAGACGGGGTTCCACGACGTTTGGGTCTCCGGCGTCCGCCCTCGGGCCTGCGCAATGTGCGCTCGCATTCCCTCAACATTGTACAATATGTGTAGGTATGTACTACCTAATTTGTACCTAATCTTGATGCAGTCTCTAGTCTTGGGGCATTGGGCCATGGCCAACGTGGCAACAAATAATAAGACGCTCATGAACGCGCCTCTCGAAGCATCAACGGCCCACCTTATACCGCACCATAGGTAGGCCAGCCTCGGTGTTTCAAGCCGCCATGGCAACTCGAGGCCCGTCCGTCCGTCCGATCTTGGGTGTTGGCCTCTTCATGATGTCTAATTATACGGTCGTCCAATCGGCCGGGTCAAGAGGTTGCAAGGGGAACAGCCCGTTGCAAGAACCCGAGGACCAGGAAAGCAAGGAACGGCTCCTCTCGGTTCGCTGTTCTACATAGGTGCATTTGGCACTAGGTAATTGTTCTGATGAGTCATGCATGCAAGTGCCCTATGAGGTACTGTACGGAGTAGTATGTACCTACCTACGGAGTATATGTACGTTACCGGTATGCGTGTAAATACAATCTACCGGCAGCTGCTCGCTCAGGCCTCCGCTTGCCGAATTGTGCCATTCTGCCATCCGCGCTGTTTAATGCCTGGACACGGGTCTGTTGGGCGCCAGGACTCAGGAGCGGCGTCGAACTACAATAATCTATGAGTAACAAATACCGAGTATCGTACCTGCGAATCTGCCAAATTGTCTGTCAGCTATGTACGGAGTACCTACATATTCCGTAGGTATCTGCCAGTTGTCTCGTTGGCCCCGTTGCCTCCGTTGCTCTCAGCCTCTCTTTGAAGTGCCCCTTTCACTTTGCCCCCTTTGCCCCGCCTTCTCCCCTGCAGGCTGCACCATGCCACCAATGCCCCTGGCGCCCCTTGTGTACATTGCATGTACATAGGTACATATATACATATGTACGGAGTACAATTGGGGCCCTCGCCGCTTCGTCGCCCTCGGACCCACCCAGTGCCAAGTCTGGTTCCCGGTTCCCCAAGAAATCAACTGCAAGCCCGTTCCAGTGCCGACACATCGCTAACATTAGCGCTGCATTGCCTGTGCGTGTTCCCCATCGACGCACCTGTTGCAGGACTTGCAGCCACTTAAAGTGTCAAGTTCCTTGCAGCTCACTCCGGCGGCACGCGCCACATTCATTCCCCTGGGCCTCTCTCGATTTTCTCCCAAACGAGGTCCTCATCACACAATCGAAGTCTCCGTACTTTGCCTGGTGCAATTTTCTTCTTCTTCACTCCACCTCACATTCACTCGACTACGCTTCACAATTCGTCTGCGATACTTGGCCTGTACCGTCGATTTACACGACTGTCCATCTCTCCGCCATTGTCCCCCGCCGAGCCCTCCGCCGAGCATGAGCAGTTCCACCGACGGCTGAGACATTCACTCCCTCCTCGTCCATCGTTTCCCGTTCCGAACCTACAGTGAGACCGACCTGTACGCACAACCCACAACGCACAGTTCTCCTCTTCATCTGGAGTCTGTGATCTTCGTCCCACGCTAGACTACTACCTTTTATCCTTCTGCCCGGCTCGCAAAGAAGCAGATTGCTTGCATACGTACGCCAACTCGTTTCTGTGAACGGCAGATTATAGCGTCCTCATCGTTGTCTTCCAGTTTGACCCTGTGGCATCGACGCCAACTCCAAGAGAAGATATCCTCTTCAGCGCTGCACCCGTTGTTACGCGCTGTCTACAACGTGTCGAATTGATAATTGGTCAATCCTCCAATTGCTATAGAAAATTGGGAACCGCAGCGAGCGGCACCGACATCGGCGCCATTCTATCTGACCTGGACTTTTACCTGCAAACGAAAGATTCGATACATTGCCACAGGTGTGTGCCATGATAATTGTCCACAATGTTCGCACATAGCAGATTCTGTCTTCTACGAGACGATCACCGTCAAACCCCTTTGCACGAGAACCTTTAGGCGTTCTTCATGTCTCCATCACGATGATTACTTGCTCCCATAGTTATATCTACTGAACTAATGACCTTCATTGCTAGTACATCGTCACTGCACCTCTCAAACGTTTCGACCTCGATGACTCAAGAAGGTCCAAAGTGAAATACAAGCCGGGGTAAAGGCAAGAGGATTAGAGGGAAAAAGTCAACTGCTCACACACGAACCCTTGCTGTCAGTCTCTGCGGCAACTTTCTACTTGCACAAGTTTTGACTCGCACTGTACGCGGCACGCTTTCAAGATGAACCGGTTCCGCACCAAGAAGAAGGCCAGGGATGATGCCTCGATAGGCGGGCGTCCGTCGATTGATGCTGAGCCTTCTGGCCCTTTCAGGATGTTTGGGAAAAAGAAGACGCAAGACGACGAACCGAAGCCAGAAGTCGACCTGGCTGCAGCCCTTCCCTCCAGTGATGACTTTCGCACGAGCTTGCTTATGACCGGACTTTCAGCACGCTTTTCAATGCTCCGTGAGCAAGACGATCCCAATAGTAAGCTCGGAAAAGCCAGCGACGACAGCGTCCTGCACCCAAATCGGCAGTCGAAAATGGGAGGGTATGGAGGCCTAGGTGGCGGGCTAGACGACATTGCCGAAATCGAATCGCTCAGAGCCCCGCAGATGGGACGCTTCGACGCCTATCAATCAGATGATGCTTCGTCTATGACTGGTAGCGTAATGAGCCGTGCCAAGCCAAACGAGGGCAACAATCTATTTGGTGGCCGGCAAAAGATATACAAGTTGACTGCTGGATCGAGGGCCGGTATGTCTGGCAGGGCACTGTACGAGGATGATGTAGCGCAATCTTCCTTTCAACGCTGGAGGCAAGCAGAGAAAGAGAAGAATGCGGCCGAGCATCACAACGGCGCCTTTGAGGCAGAAACCCCGATCGATTATAATATGCGACGAGAAACAAGCTCTACGACATCCTCGGCGCCTTCCGTTGCCCGCAACTCCACGGCGGCGACTTCCATCACGTCTCAACCATCTTCCATCAAAGACACACACTCTGGCATGTCTCTGCCAGGGCTGGAGCGAAATGTTACCCGGACTCGAAGGCTCTATGAACAAGGACTAACCCAAGACCTTCACGACCACCAGTCGTCATCATTGTCTCGAATGGACACCTTATCTAAACAGGGATCGTTTGGTACCAAATCACCCGACCCGACTTCCGCCGTCCCTTCGCCCACCGCCAGCACTTTTGGTGATCGAGCCTCAGATCGCCGCACAGTGATCTCGAAAGCAAGCGCTCCCAACTTGCACTCGTTCAGCCCCCATACTCTTAGTTCCTCTCAGACGAGCCCCGCGGAGTCTGCCATGAGCAAGTTCACGAGATCAGATCAGAAGTCGAGCTTTGGATCAACACCACCTCTCAGCCCTCCCATTAGTGAGACTGAGGAACCTTCCGCGCTCGCTACCCAGGTAGGCGATCGTGGAAAGGCCACGGCAATGGGGGTATTACACCGGCCGTCGATGCAGTACGATGAGACTCGATATGCCCAAAGGCAACGCCAGCTACAACAAGGCCGAGAGACGCCCACGCCAAGAAACACTTCGGGTCCAGCGACTTCATCGACTCCATCCATGCGGCAAAGATCTAGGTCGTCTTCGGCGCAGAGGACTACGACTGAGAGGACTGCCCCCCCAAAGGCTCCGTTGCCCACCATTCCAGTCAATGTTGCAGCTCAAGTGGAAGTTCCTGGCAGCACTGTCTTTGATGACAGTGACCATCCTTTGGTGGCGAAGAGCAAGCGGCCCGACTTGTCTGTCATCCCGCCTCAACTCACGATCAAGCGGCCTGACGACCAAGATCACCCTGCATTTCGCAAATCCGCACTTCCAACCCCTCTCATATTGAGCTCACCGAAAAGCCCGGATAGCCAAGGCTTTCCCACAGCCGGCGCTGCTCAGCCTGCGCCGCCGGAGGACTCGCCGACATTGGGCCCCAATGGTGGTCTTAGCGTGAGTGGTATGGTCCGGCATCATCTACGAAACTGTAGTGGAGCTTCATCGATGTATGGTGCCGCCAGCCACGAGACGGAAAGGGATGAGACAGATAGACTGGGTGACTTGTCTCCCAAAAGCAGTGTTGAGATGAAGACTGATGACGGTGGTGATGGCGGTGATGGCGGTGATGGCGGTGATGGCGGTGATGGCGGTGATGACGGTGATGTTGACCGTGATGAATTCGCGCAACACTTGGCGGACGGTGCCCGGCGTGTACGTGAACGGCTCAATACGTACGTCGAGTCGGACAATGATCACTCTGCTCCCCCGACACCTCCACAATCGGAACAGAACAAAGATTTCAACCATTCCAAAACAAGTGGTTTCCCAACGTTGATACCAAAGTCAAGTCGAGGCGCACTCTTCGACAGAAGCGAAAAAGACCGGGGTCGTGCGATGGGGCTGAGGAGCACTGGCAGCCATCACGGCTATACAGGCGGTCGTGGACCCTCACCTCGTAATACATCCAGCAGCCGCGGCCCTTCGCGGAATCGAGCCGAGACAATCGACCAAGGCGAGATTGGCACGGCACTGGCAGGCGAGAACGTGCACGTCGGGCTAAAGGCGTTTCGTCAGGCACGTCGAGAACTGCAACGGATGAAGGAAGCCGAGGTGCAGAATCGCCATGAGCAGAGGTCAAGTCCTAGCCAGGAACGTACTGCCTACAGTCGGACTCCGTCTTACGAGAATGGGCCTCCGCCAGCTCTCTTCAATCGCATGCCCCGCGGGGAAGATCAACTACCGTACGGTGGCCGTTCTCGAGCAGCGTCGCGAGCCGCGTCGGAGCGAGACCGAAGTGGCTCGGAGGCCAGCAATGGCGCATGCAACTTCAGTCGAGGTCCTAGACTCCGCAATGGTTCAGTGACACATGATGAGCATTTCGTGAAAGCGGGTGCCAGTGGCGTTGTTGGCTCAGAGGTCCAACGGCCAATCTTGGAGTCTCCGAGTAGGTCGCATACACCCTATATGGCCAATGGACCGCCGCCTGCGGCAATGGTTATGAGCCCTGGCTCCCATGGCCCTCACTCTCACGGTCCTCACGGCCCTCATGCTCCTCACGCCCATCACGCCTATCACGCCGGCCCTCACGGGCTTCATGGGCCCCCAGGCGTCGGCGGTCGTGGCGAACCAGGTGGTCGGTACTTTGCACCTCGCATGCAGAGTCCCACGCCCCACGATGCTCATCATTATGGTCGAAACCGCAACGGCAGCTTGATAAATTCAGCTACGTCTAGTCCCAACTTGCACGCCATGGCCTCAATGGCCTCACCCCCTCCTCTACCGCCCATAAATCCTCGCCGGAAGAATGGTATGCCACGATCCGGCGAAGAAGGTTCTGGCGCTGCATCTCCTAGCAGCCCATTTGGCTTGTCGGATGGATACACTGGAGACGACGATACTGCTGGCGATCATTACCGGAGGGCCAGAAGTGCCCACGGACAGATACGACACAATCCATCGGCGGCCGTGCGACCACCCATTCCCCATTCTAATTTCTCCAGTCCCAGCATGCCCGGCGGCATGATCTAAAGATGTCACGAATTTCAATGGAAATTTGCTGAGCCATTGGGTCCAGACGCGCAGTAATCAATCATTCAAGGGTTAGTGTGCTGCATGGCGCACTGCTTCAGCCCGGCCAGGAACCCAGACCAGTGCGAACGAATGACGGCCTTTGTTGCAAATTTGAACTCATTAAGCGATGACTGAGTTGGGCGGCCAAGCAGATGGCTTGTGGCCCCTCTGCGACTCTCAGGCTCTTGTTTTCATCCCTTTTTTTTTTCATTCTTTTTCTTCTCTTCTTCATCCTCCTCCTATTCTCTTCCCTTTCTTTCCCTCTTCCTTCTTCTATTCCTCTTCTTTCTCCTTTTTCTTCTTCTTCTTCACATTATTCCTTTCCATAAGACGGCTTTGACTGTAAATCACGTGGAAACAATGTACAATCTCGTCATGTTGCGTAGCTTTGCCTGCATCTATTTCCCTTGATTCTTCCCTACCAATGTCATGTTTGATTGATTTGCTATGTGTTTCTTTATACTTTTTCTTGTTTGTTCACTTCTTACTCTTGATTGCCATTGTTTCTCAAATATCTTGACCGAATAGTCACTCAAGTCCCGGTCTCTGCTTCCCCGTCGGCTATGCGGCGATTTTGGGCACCTCAAAGAAGATCAGGCTGGACTCTTGATCTCATGCTTCTTTCCTGTGCACCTATTTCGCGCGAGCATCTCGCATGGAAGAGAGGGCAAATAATAGGGCAGGATAGGGAGGAGGCATGCCGGAGGAGTAGATTAAGGCGCAATGTTGTTGAAACTTGTGGGATCACCATCACCAGCCAATCGCGTATAACGGCTTTACGAACGAATATACAGGTGAAGAATCGCGGTGACGCTTATAGTGGATGTATGAATAGGGCGGGCAATGGATGTTTAGTTGCCAAATGGTGTGTGTCTCAGTGTCTGTCTGTCTGTCTGTCTGTGCTATATGAGTGCATGTTTCGATGGTGCCTACCTGAATTCGCAAGACCAAGGGGGGCTTCAATACCGACCTGCAATGGGCCAGAAGAGCAGCGGCAGCAACATTGCCGCGGTGATGCAATTGTACGATCTAAAATTTGTGTATATGTTGCATGATGATGCACATGCTTGACAGGTATACTTTCTGCACCATCCCCAGTTAACTTCAACTTAGCACCATCCCATCCCGGCCATGACACTTTCCAACCAACCTGCATCCCCAAAGTACCTTTTTTTGTTCGATTTCGGACAGAGATCGCAAAAAAAGTGCAAGTCTAACCGCCCCAGCGGAGAGGCAAGTAACAAGGAGCAAGGACCCTTCTGTTTCTACCTCTCCACCAATGAAGGAAACAGTGATGAAAACAAACTGATGGCTACAATCGTCTCTGATCAGGCACTACACTAATCCATGGGTGCAGAAGATGTGGATCAATCATGTATTATCTGTGACATACCTAGAGGAGATAGCTTCGGGAGATGGGGCTGGCGTTGTGGGATTCTGAGAGACACACACTTGCACAGAAGTAGATGGACTGTGTATTATAACTTAATGAAATTGCTTTTTTTCATTCTCTTTGGGACACACGATGCGTATCAATTCCTTGTCCCCAAACCGTCTGCTTGCACAATCTCTGTCGCGCCTTGTCCCCTGAGGCCTCTTTCTAGGTAGCAGGAACAAGGGACCAGTATCTGTCCATGCAAATGATGTGGTGTCCACAAAGAGCCTTCAGCACACACGTGATACAAGATACATCAAGAATCCAGGATTCGTCTTCTAGGGCTGGACAAAGTCCCGAGCGGGAGGATTCTACTGTAGCAATGCCTGACTCGGTTCGCGGTGCGGCTTACGTAGCAGTAATTCCATACTGTGGGACCAGGACAGAACGAACGGGTGAGTTGGACAAATGAAAGAAATGACAGCTTAGAGGAGAGCTAGGGGGAAAGAGGGCGAGAAAGTTCAAAGAAGAAGAAGAAAAGGAGGAGGAGGATATCAATAAGACAAGAAAAAGAAAAGTACATATAAGAAACGACCGAAAACGCTCAGAGGTACGCTAAGCTGGTGATAGCGTTGAGTTTAGAGAGGAAGTCGCTGGCGCCATCGACAAATCCTGGTCGTTGAATCTTGAGCTCAGAGCAACTTCGAAAAGGGAACAAGAGAAACACAATCTCGCAGCCCGATTCCGCAGTCTTTTCGGTAGAAGGATATATAAAGAGGCGAGAAGAGCATCATAGAGATATAGCTGTTGTATCATAGTTGGAGATATCCGGGTATCTTTTCGTTGTTCAAGTAATTCGGCATCGTTCATATTTGTTGTCATGGGAACAGAAGCATGATATGATGATAGCTTCTATTCCTGCTGTAGCATCCTGGGCCCTCGCTGGTGAAGCGCTGAAGAGTGCTCAATGGATATTTCTTTCTCGCCTTGACTTTACGAGATGGGACAGTCTTTGCATTGTTCGTGCCCGCAGGCGCTGCACTTGGTGCTGATGACAATCATGCCACCGCATTTACAGCAATATTCATAGGCAGGCATGTCGTCGGTTATTTCTTTTTGTGTTTCTTTTCAGTATGCTTCTTTCCGTTTTCCTAGTGCCAGGTTGCCTTTGCGGAGGTTTTGTGTTTGTGAGTTGGCGAGTTTAAACGTGGAGCTTGGGCCGGTGAGGAGTGAACACTGAATTGTGTGTTGCTACTCAAATGTCGCGGGCAGAATCGGTGACTTGAGACGGGAGAAGAAGCTTATAGGCGGATAATCGGAGCTGGATGTGATGCGATGTAGTTGTGATCTTGGTGCTGACTTTGGCCTGATGTACCTGATGTGACGTGGTGTGATGTTGCGTTGTGCCAGGTCATGTGTTAACTCGTAAAAGGGCATAATCAGGCCACTTGGTCTTGTACATTCTTTGCGAGGGAAGAGCACAATATTATAAAGCACGAAGGCTTGGGGGACGGCATTTGGGAAGGAGAGAGAAGGCGTTGGCGCTTGTTTTTTTTCCTTTTTTTTTTCTTCCATTTTTTGCTTTTCCCGTTTAAATGCCTACCTAATAAGTAAGGTATGTACTCCGTACAGACTGTGACTCTTGCGAATGGACGGACAGACAGCCGCGTGTCAACATGGCACTTCACTTTACCTATTGCCAGCTGTCGCAGATAAATCGGACGATAGACGACAGTGGTTTAGGTAGCAGGCTAGCAGCCACTAAATTATAGTCACCAGACAGGCGCAGCGCAGCGATAAAGGCATAATCAGGAATGGCATGACGTGTTTTGATCTGTCATAGGCTGGGCCTGGCGTACCTGGCCTCTGGTTGGCCACTTCAGACGAGACCAACAGATACTCCATTAGGTAAGGGACGGACTGCACGTGCTCTTGGCACTTTGAAGAGGCAGATTGTTACAAGGTAGCAACTTGCTTGTACGTACATGTCGATGTCGAAGACGACGCCGTCCCATTGCTCCCGCTGATCCGACGACGCCATCGCATGCTGCGCACGGATGGGGATGAGTCAGTCTGCAGATGAGGAGAGGAGCCGCATGTCGCATTCTAAATCCACGCCCACGTGCGCGCAGAAAGAAAATGTGTCCGGGGTCCGGTCCGGGGTTGGAATGCACAAGTCAGCTTGAACAAGCCTCGTTGATGTTAGGTATGTATGTACATGCAACATACCAGGTATGTACCTAGTTGACCCGGACATTCGAGGCTGACTGCCTCTTCAACAGCCAAGGCACTATTCTGCGCACTCCGGCCTCATTGTGAAAAGTGGCAAGACGAGACGGTTTTCAGCTCGTGATGAGCCGTAGCAGGCCTCGGCCGCGCAGTATATGATCCATGGCGCCTCCATCATCACCGACGTTGTGTCAGTGTGTTTCTTGCTCCTCTGCCCTTCGTTTGGACGGTTGGGCCAGAGATCGGACAAGCATCGGGAACATATTGCTTCAACTCAGAGAATGGTACTCAAGCCCTGTAGCCAGTGCAAAGCCTCATGTTCGGCGACCACTGTCATCCGCTGATCTGCAAGACACGTCAACTGATGCCATACAACGCAGAGAATCCCACTCCGACAAGCACAGCCCGTCTCAGACGATGCAGCTCCCTCGGTTTCAGCAGTCGTCCAGCTGCACCCGGTGCCCGCCAAGAAGGCTCTGCTCGTCAAAGTAGTGACGCCCATTGCGCCGGTATGCCACGTGGACCATGTCCCCTGCGACATTGTCCTTGTCCTTGACGTCTCGACCAGCATGCGAGATGATGCGCCCGTGCCTGGAGATTCAGAACCCACCGGCCTGAGTGTCATGGACTTGATCAAGCATGCCGCTCTCACCATCCTTCAAACACTCACCCCAGGCGATCGGCTGGGCATCGTGGTCTTCGGGACGAGGTCAACAATTGTTCAGTCTTTGCTGTATATGAACGAGGGGAACAAGAAAACGGCCCGTGCAAAGATCAAGGGCCTCCGACCGAGCGGAAGCACGAATCTCTGGCACGGTATCCAGAATGGGATCCGGGTGTTTGACGACTCGCTGGACAATGAAAATGTTCGTGCCATGATGGTCCTGACAGACGGCATGCCAAACCATGGGTGAGAATTCTGCTTTCTTTTATCTGAGCTCTCATACTCAGATCCGACGTCATCTTCTCTCCTCCCCGCTCACTGATTTCGGTCAATTCAAGGCATCTAATGTAAACAAGGTGCCCCCAGCAGGGCTTCATCCCGAAGCTAAAAGCAATGTAGCCCCTCTCCGCGACCCTCGACACGTTCGCCTTCGGCTATGGCGTGCGATCAGGACTGCTCAAGTCTCTGGCAGAGTTTGGTCATGGAAACTACGCCTTCATTCCTGACGCTGGCATGATTGGGACTGTATTTGTGCACGCTGTGGCCAACTTGCAGGCGACTTTTGCCACCGAGGCCTCCCTGAGCCTGATGTACTCGCCCTCGATCCAGGCAACAGAAGTCGGAGAGACGACGGTTATGAAGCAGCGGCCCCAGAGGACCGCCTTGGAGAAGGGCACTCGCATGGCGCTACATATTTCTCTAGGAAATCTGCAGTTTGGCCAAACTAGAGACCTCTTTCTGCGCTTCAAGCAAGCGCCGTTTGAGACACGATCCGCGACGGTCGGGGGTGCAGCAGAAGCAAATTCCATCATGAAAGCCACGCTCTCGTACCGAAAAAGCAAAATCGACCCCATCGGCAGTAAACTCATACCCGAAGCACCCATAGTGATCAGCACACAAGCCAATCTCTTGCAAGCGTCAAAGAGCCTTAGCACCGCTGAGCTCGCCTACCACGAATCTCGAGCCGAAATCTGCCGCTTCTTGTCTTCCCTGTTCCCTCTAGGACCTGACGGCGAGCATCACGCCGACCTAACCAAGTGCGAGTCCTACAAGAGGACCCTAGCTGAGCTAGTAGCCAACATACCAGCCCAGCACTTTCGTGACGCAAGAAACATCTCACTCATGCAGGATCTCAATGGGCCGCTCCCCCACGGACAAATCTCCCTGGCCATCAACAACACAGCTCATCTCTACAAATGGGGCATCCACTACCTCCCGTCCTACATGAATACCCACTCGCGACAGATATGCAATTCCTTCAAGGACCCGGGCCCTCTACAGTATGGCGCGGAGAGTCCACTGTTCATCTCATGCCGAGATAGTCTAAACGATGCTTTTGACAGATTGCCACCACCGGGCGACGACCAACCATTCTTAAAAGACTCTTCTTCGTCTTCTACTTCATTCTCGCCATCGTCAGCCCATGAATACTTCTCATCTACCGCACCACACGAACACCGTTCACCGCCACCGCCCCTCACCATGTCCATGAGTCGCTACCGCAACCCCGCAGGTGTTTGCTTTGCAGAAAACACACCCGTCGAGCTCGCTTCCGGTAGCACGGTACCTATCTGACTCCTCCGTCGGGGTACCAAGGTACGCACTCCGACCGGTGCGCGCCAAGTCGCTATGGTGCTGCGAATGGCTGTGCAGGACGAGACGCTGTGTTGCGTGGTATACGGTGTATCAGGACATTGTAGCTTGCTTGTCACGCCGTGGCATCCGATCTCGCTTGATGGAGGCGCGACGTGGATGTTTCCGGGGCGTTTGGTCGGCGATGATATGGAGGTGGTGATATGGAGGTGGTTGAGTATACTGGATGGGTGTACTCGGTGATGTTGCAGCCGGAATGGGAATACTGCGTCGCATGCTGTTCGTGTGGGGGGGAGCGGGAGCGATGGCGTCTGGGGTGTTACACTGGGACATGGTTGTTGTGAGAGGTCGTGATGTTAGAGCGCATTGCTTTTTGGGGGATTACGGTGCCGTGGGGAGGAGCTTGGTTGGGTTGGGGGAGGATAAGTTTGGGGTGGTGGAGGGGAGGGGTGTGAGGGATGGGAGGGGATTGGTTTGTGGGTTTGGTGTTGTTGAAGGTGATTGCGAGAATATGTGAATTGTACTGGAAGCTGAAGTTGGCTTTCATCTCATATGGTATCCGGTGGTGGAAGCGGGTGGCCACTGGCTGCCTGTCGCAGTACAGCGACAAGGGCGTCCTGCACCCGGTGGCCTACCACTCGGCTCGACTTACCGCGGCGCAGCGGAATTATACGATGCACGATAAAGGAGTTGTTAGGCAACATCTCATGCTTGAAGTCTTGGTCGGCGGAGCTTCGGAGTGCTGTCCGTCCTTCTACGATACTGACGGACCACAGGAACTTGGAGTCCTTCACGGCTCCGAGGGAGATGTCGGAGCGACAGGCGCCCTGGGCCGAGGTCCTCGTCCTATTCAATTACCACCTTCGTCGAGGCGAGAGTAGGTAGTACGAAAGCGATGTTCAGGTGGTGGAACGACGTCTCCGTGTGTCATCGATGCGCAGGACGACCGCGACGAGGACGAGTACCCCACAGACATGCATGTGCCCCCCCTTTGTACAAGCTTGTGGGTGCGCGGCTAAAAGCTTGTTCAATGTTCATTGATTTCGCCTTTCGCCCTTTTAGTGGGGAGACGCCTACAAGCTTGTCGGCGCTCAAGCCCTTGTGCAGATGACTCCGTTCAGATTCCTTGCCTGTTGTTAGTCCACCTGGTGTCCCTCCGGAGCGGTCTCGGACGGCTATGAATAATCATTTTTCATCCCACTAGCACTTAAGCACCCTCCTGGGCCTCACGAAGAACTTCAATCATCTCTGAGTAGAGCCCACGATTAGGCGCGTGCTGCACTTTCCCATCGGGAAATACCTTATGCCGTAGCTTGTTGACATGAGGAATCAACGGCTTGTAATACTCCGTGCAAGCAGCGCGTAGTTCATCCATGAAAGAACCTTCGTCAAAAACCAGCCCTGCCTTCAAATTTGCCAGTGCAGTGTCGGCAATACAATCCCAAACGTCATAACTAGTTTTCGGCTTAGCTTGTTTGCCAGGCGCTTCATAGTTGATGCATATCCAGAACAAGACCCAAAAGAACGACTCAAGATCATGCATGAAGCTGTGTTCTTGGCCACGAAGGAGGAGAATCGCCATGAAAGCTGTGGTGCCCGTCCTGCCCTGTGCCCCCGTAGGCTTCTTACGCTTTGTTTCGACGGCGAGATCCAGGTCAGTCAGAAAGTATGACCAGGATGGATTGTCTGGATCCTCGTTGATCATTAGATTGTTGGTTGAAATATCCCTGTGCAATATACCTTTGTCGTATAAAGACTGATGACCGATGATGCAGCCTTCGAGACAGGCAAGCAGCGCCTTGCAAGAGCTGGCTTCAAAAATGGATTTGCCGTAATCCTTGACGATTACACGCCGATGCACCCTGTTTGGTAGCCCGGCCAGTGTCTGACTAACAGTCTCTCTTGACGATCTCGATCGCTTTGTGCTCATGCTTGTAGTCGTCGGGCGCTTCCACAGTAAGTCTGTTGTCGCTCTGCTGGGAGGCTGGGAGGGACCTTGCTGATAGTTCGAAGCAGTTGTTATGTCCAGTCCTCGTCGAATACAGTCACGAGCGTCGTCATTCATGCCTCGAACTCTTACGGTTTCGTGGTGATAGTATCGAGCCACGTTGATGGCGTTTTGCCTATCCGCCTGCAACAGCATCTCGCCCTCCTCGTCTCGTTCCGGCCACTGCCATGAGTCTTTGATGACTAGTGGCTCCTCCGGGTGATCTTTGCTATAAGCTCTCCAGCAGGTTGTTCCTCGACCTACTATACCACGGGACCGGAATATCAACTCTTTAATGACGATGCACTCCGATTTTCCATTCCGTTCGATCTCTATAAATTGCTGGCCATCAAGTCCCTTGATCGTGGGATCAAAGCCCAGATCCTCTTCGCTCATCCAGAGGAATCCGAGAATAACTTGTATGAACTGCACAGGCTCTTTATTAATATCAATTTGCTGAGACGCGATACCGCCGATCCTGTCGAACACCCATACCCTCATTACAGAGCCGCAGAGAGTGAACCCTAGAACAAACCGCCTCGTTGGTTGTGCAATCAGCACTTCCCGTGCATGCGTCGCAAGGTCAAGCCACGCCTCCGAGGCGTTGTCGGCTGTGGGTTTGCTATTGAGCTCTCCAGGAACCAGTATTTGGCACCAATTATATCTCCCATCTTGCATACCATGATTCAGATCTTTGACGTAAATGAAGCCAGCATCCAGCTTTCGCTCAGCCATAGCCCCGCCAGTCGTCTTGCCCGAGTCCCTCATAAAGGCTCGTCGATCCGACGTCTGCCGCCGGAAGGGACGGGCGAATTCTTCGAGCTTCCTGCAGAAAGTATATAGCCATTGGATGACTTCCTCTTCGACGGCACTCGTTGGCCAGTTTTTCCACATATGATTGATGTAATTCAATTTTCGACGGCGATATTTTCCGTCACATATTTCGCCACGTGTGCATCGCTTGAAAAAGCGTTTGGAAACCTTTCTCAGATTGTAGCTGCTTGGAAAGAACAACTTTAAAAGGTTTGGGACACCAACATTTAGATGGCCCAGCTCCCTCTTCAGATTGTTAACAACCTTTCGATACTCCGACGAGTCTACCCAGCCGTCTGTGTGGCACGGGACGGGTAAAGATAGTTTTTGAGACACGGGGAAGTCGGGAGACGTGAGGTTTGCGGCAATGAGGTTCCAGGCTTCGTCCCATATAATCTTGTCGCTCGACATGTTCATGACTGCTTTGAAGATAGGTCTGAGGCAATCAGCTCTGATCTCGCGCTGTATGATGGAGAAGCTGATCTCGGCTAGATCAGCAAGGAAGCTTCCACAGAAGCCCTGTAGAGCGTTGGCTGCTGGATGGACGTGCAAGGAAGTCAGAAGAATTGGAGCAAGGGACCGCAAGTCTGAGAACAAGTTAGCATATGATCTGATCTGCTCGATCCACCTCAGCCTACTCACCGTCTTCCATGACTCCGTCAACCGCGGCGGTGTCGCAGACTCCCCTCTCTCTTGCAATAGAGCGGAATCCATCGAGGTGATTTCCAATGGGGTTGTTGGCGATTGTCCATTTCCAGTGTTAGGGATCCATTGGATCATACGGAAAAAGAAACCAGAAACGCTGATGTTAGAGATGAGTGGCCCTGACAGAGGTCGTGGTCACGATAAAAAATGCGTTGAGTGGAATGAAGCATTTCGTGCCCAACAGGGAGGTAGGCACGTGAGATCTCAGGTGACGTGACCCATAAAAGGCAGTGCTGCCAATCGCCGGTACCGGCACATTAGTAATCAACACGTGATGATTTCCTCTTTCAAATTTGGGTTGTGAATCGTGATCCACGAGATTCGGGGAGAATTTATTCCACACGCACATAATTACATAGTGCAATTGACCTGCCCATAGCCTAGATAAAGCGGTTAGAGGGCTGCAGCCACCGACAGATGATGACTAAACTAAACCCCCCTAGTACCGGCCATCACATCTTCCAATCTTCGTTGGCGCTTGACATCGGTGATAACATTAGAGAAAAAACAAAACAAATTTAACAAGAAACGCAATGAACAACATCAATTCAATAATATTACAGTTGAACTTAGCTGGAATCTTAGACTACGCAATTGAGCAACAGTTTCCAACACGCGATGTCTGAGGTTGCGGTACTGAAGTTCATTGATGAAGGCCTGAGTGGTTGTATGGCCGCCGAGCTCGTCAAGCTTGATCATCACTCTATCATTGTAACTAAGTCTCTCATGGAAGTATTAAGAACCATATACAACGTCTCTCACAGATTTCATCGGTTCCCAGGCCGAACGATTCTTTCTGGCCTCTTCGCAGTTTCACTCTGGGCTGGAGCCTGGCGTTCGAAGGCGATGAACAGCGAGACGGACCGTGGCCATGCCGCCCTAGAGTAAAACAATATCTATCATCCCCTGGACTCTCTCAGAAGTCGACGCTATAATTTTGGCGGAGCAGTCCCTGATTCGCGTATACGGTATTCCTGAGTCCAACGCTCGCAGCGGCAGACAGGCGCCGCTAGCCACGATCGCATGCAAGAACATAGCTAGTCTTGATTCCACTGTTCCGGCTTTCTTGGGAATACGAGCCTTCGAGAGATGGCGTAATTATCACCATATAACATTTGCAAGAAGTCGCATAATCAGATCATCGAACGAGACATTCCTTCTGTGTATGATTGCTGAGCACTTCGCAGGCATAGCTTCAGCTTCAGCGTCGTATTCCGCAAGCTCGAGTGTTTGTTGAGGCTCCATCGTGATGGCAAAATGCTCGTTTGTTGAAGAATAGGATTTGCATGGAAGAAAAGATTGCGTGCAATTGCCATGTGTACAATGCGGTGGCCGGTAGCTGGGTGTACGGCGCGACGGAAAAAGGTCGACCGAAAAAGGAAATTAGTGGGACAGGTAGGTAGTAACACCTACCTATGTATGGGGTGGTAGAAATAACAATACATACCTACATACCTACTCTTCACACGAACTACATAAATAGCTTCGGAAAGTCCCGGGCCGACTCGGGAGATATCTTGAGAGACGGCATTCGGCCTTTTTCATCGCCCAGTGGAACGCCCGCGTCAAGATCCATCAGGATTCAGATCCTCTACGGCCTCCGACAGTCAGGGGATCCGAATGTCTGGCGCCTCAGGAGCGCAGATATTTCGAACTTCCTCGCAGCTCACGATCGGCGTGTTCTCGGGGGCCGAACCTCGATTCAATGGGTTGTCGATTCACTTCGTGACAATCCGGCCGTTGTCTCAAGATATCGGACTGACGAAGATGGCCGAATTCAGTGCCTCTTCGTCGCACTTCGAAGCGGCATTGAGCTATGGAAGAAGACGTCTTGCAGAGTGACTGCACGTATAAGACAAATAGGTTCAGGATGCCTCGTCATTCTTTTGCAGCCGTGCAGTGTTCCTCAGACGAAGGTATCCCTGAAGTCGGACTAGTTAGCCAAGGGGCTCTGGCGTCGAGATGCGTCATGCGAGGCTGCTTACATCTGGTAGTTGAGGGGCCAGTTCCAGCATCCATTCGGCGTCCTTCATAGCGTGATCGAGTTTACCCAAAGCCGCGTACGTTGCAACTCGTAAACTCAGGGCCTGGATATGGTGCAGGTTGTCGCACTTGCTGGATGTTCTGCCAACATCACAGTGGCAAGTATACATTGCTTCTCTGAAAATCGAGTCCGTGCCGACGCACGACTGTATTTCTTAGCCAAGTAAGAATGGCGCCCAGCCTGAACCAGATCAGCCATCGTAGGCTCAGGCTTATTTTGATTTGACGAAGACATCATTTCTTAGTAAATTGCAGGAGCCAGCGCATGTGCCACGACGTGGTGACGAACGGCGTCGCGGCCGCGGATAATGTGAAATGTGGAATGTAGAAAGTTTACTCTGTACTTTGTACGATTCGAAGTTTAATCTTCATCTCGCCGGGGTGTATGCCTCTGCAACTGCCGTGACGCGAAGCTGTGGTTCAAGGTTGAGCATACGTGGGTATCCTGCCTAATCTGCGAGAGTTCGTCGCCCTGTTGAGGAGGCAAGTAGATACATGGTCAGAGAACGGGGGAGGAGTTATGCTTGCTACATAGAGTTATTGAATCAGTTGATAGAACAGAACAAGTTAACAACCATCAACCACTCCCCGATCTGACGGGTCAACTTTCAAGCCCCTTGTTCCAATGTCCGAACGAATGTTGATCAATGAGAGTACTTCGTGGGGTTACCCTCACTGAGAACTGCCCAGTAGCAGTAGGATGGATCAACGATTTCTTCAGTTTTGCCTAACAATCTTAGTATGAAAGTACAAAGCACGAGGAGAAAGTGCATAACTACGATCATTATAGCCAGTATACCCCGTCCTATCCGCCCTGCTATGGCCCATCGTTACTCTGCTCCAATCCACATGTTGCAGGCGCACTGGCTCGTTCAACATGTTTCAATAAAGGAGCCTGCCTATCCACCGTCAAACGAAAACAGTGCTTTTTCAATCTTTACTAGATACTAGATGTGCGTGGCCCAGCCACCAAATAGCTCCAGCATACAAGCCAACTACGCCATCTCACCCCCCCCCACCCCACCCCCCCCCCCCCCCCCCCCCCGGTCATCACTTATACTGTATTCCTAATCCTACACGCGTCTCCTCTGATAGCTCTCCTCCCGTCCTGACTCTCTTCGCCGGGCTGCCAAGCTAACTCCCCTGCGCGCGCTGGCTCTGCTGGTTCTGCTCGCGAAGAATATCCTCCGCCACCGCCTTCTCCGCCGCAGCACGTCCACTCCCCCAATTCTTATCCGGTACTTCCCCCCCAGAGCGTACATCCGACTCCCGCAGCTTCGCCTGCAACCTAATCGACTGCTCAGCCGGCCTAGGCGACCCATCCCGACACCCCTCCGGACGACCCATCACCAGATTCCTCCTAGCAAAGTGATGCCGCCTCAACGACTCCTCCACTCCCTGACCCCCCTCGGTAGCCTGGCTTGTCTGCCCCTCAAAAACCTCCCCATCATCCCCTCCCTCATCTTCCTGTGGCGCCTTGCCCGCATGGGGCGCCAAGGCAAGAGACGCATATTCCCCCACAGATTCCAGCGCCTGCCGCGCCAACTCCTCATTATCGTCCACGGAAATGGTACTCTCCCTGCTCTTTGCCCTCTGTCCTCGCGAAGATAAGGGCGTCGTGTATTGGTTGCGCGGCCGGGGCGGCTCAGTCTGTGGAACGAGGTCCACGGAAGGTAACAGGCCCGTACCGGTGGCGTCGCCGCGACGACGGGACCAGTGCACGGGGGTAGTCGGAAGGGAGGACATGGACTGGGCGTTGCGGTGATGTCGGCCTGGTTGTCTGTTCGGCACGTTTCTGTGGGGTGTTGCTGGCGTAGAGGGTGCACTGATGTTCTGGTCGAGCGGCTGGGTCTGGGTCTGGCTCATAGCCTGCAGGAGAGCTGAGAGTCCGTGTTCGCGGCCGCCGTTGACGTGCTCGCTTTGCGGGTCTCCCTCTCGTCCAGTGTAATTTTCGTCTTTCTCGGCGGCTCGCTCTCTTTGCGATGAGCGAGTCGTGTGGTAGTGATATTGTGGAGGTAGTTTCTGGTGGGATGTCCGGGACTGCTGCGCTGTCGACGAGGATCCCTTTTCGTGCTTGGGCGTCATGGCGCTGTGGAAGATTCCTCCGGGGCCGCATAGCGTTTGGAAATGTTCTCGGTTTTCCCGTATACGCGTGAGAAGTATGTCTCGCTCTTCTTCCAGGTGTTTGGTCTCGTCTTCCTTCTGCTGGATGACCTTCTTGGCTACCTTGAGCCGATGATGGAGGCGCTCGTTTTCTTCCATGGCAGCTTCGTACCACTGCTTCATTTGTAGATATTTGGACTGTATCGAGTCCGGCGCTGTGCTTAGATCTCTTCTGGCTTGGCGTGAATGCTCGGCAGTTCGCAATGCTTCCACCTCCCGCCGCATCATCTCGTGCTCGACGAGGGAGCGTTTCACGTCGTCTTCGGACTGGAGGCTGAGGAGATTGTACTGCAACTTGAAGTGTGCCGTCTCCATCTTGAGCTTTTGCTGCTCCGCAATGCACGTCTGCAACATAAACCTGAGCTCATCCGAGGAGGCATCCATGATCTGCTGTGGGAACGGGGGGCAATACTCGGTGCCGGTTTCGCGCTCGCGCAGGGTCTTGAGGATGGTCGCTGGGGGAGAGCAGAGCGCAGATGTTTGTTCTAGTTGTAACTGCGATTGTGTTTGTGATTGTGATTGCGATTGCGATTGCGAAAGTATTTGTACGACCGTCTCGCTGTGGGCATCGGCGTGTGGGTGACCAAACGGCGGCGGGGTAAGCGAGGAGGGGATCACCGTTGACTCTCGTCGGTCGTCATTGACTTCAGTTCGGAAAGAATGATCAGTATCCATGGGCGATGGAGGGCCCTCTTCGGTCGTAGGCAGAGTCACTTGCGACGCAGCGTCCTGTAGCGGAGATGGATCGTCGGGACTAAGAGCCATGACGTCTGTGTCGCTGGCCTGGGGAGCATCGACTTGGGCGTTTGAGGCCATGGTGAGGTTTTGATGCTCTTGCATTTTTCCTCCAGTAGAAAATACAGTAGAGAGCCCAATGCAAGCCTGTCCAAGACAAAGCCGGACTCCGAGGCCGCGTAGCAACTTTGCTTGACGAGTAGGAGAGCCTCTTGGTCTGAGATGGCCGGATCCTCAGACAATGCCACCAATAGCAGAAGAAAGTCGTGGGCCTGAAGCAGTGTTGCCAGAGTGAATTGGCTACGACAAGGCAGTGCGAGAGAGCGGTGACGGGCCAATGGTGCGTGGTCGTAGGTATGTCACGCGATGATGGGCGATGGAGGGCAACGACTTGACATTCGACGCGCACTCTCACAGGCGATTTGGAGTGGCGGCTGCAGGCGGTGGACAAAGCTTTAGCTGCGCGCGGCAACCAATCAAACACGAACTCGGGTGTGGCTGACGGCGAATCCACCAAACCTTCGCGCATTTACTCCAACGGGAAGATTTCTAGCCTCGTCCCTCGTCCCGTGCCTAGAGCTTAGAGGAGTAAGCCTTCTTTCTACCTGCCGGTCCCTCCCACGGTGCCACCTGTGAATAATCTCCCTGACAGCTTCACGCAACATTCTCAACACACTCCATCTTCGCCTTCCCCCTCACCCTCACCTTCCCGCTAGCTCTCCACCGCCTCACCCTCCCCGACAAGCTCCTCACGGCCACCGACGGTAAAATCACAGGCCACGCAAACACAACCGCCAGCCACCACGCGCCCACCGCCGCCTTATCCCATCTCGAACCCCCCGAATCCAGATACCACTCCGGGATCCATCTCCCCGCCCTCCCGTGTCCATTGAGACACAGCACGCAGATAGCCCCAAACGCCAGCCAGCCCACAATCGAGATGGGAATGAGCACCTTGACGATATTGTCTGGCTTGTAGTAGTTGGATGGGTTCTTCATGTCGGAGAATGTGGAGCGGTCGTCGAGGATCCATCGCCGTAGTGAGGCCGTCATTGCGGCGCTGACTGCCCTGCTGGCTGCTCCCGTCACAGCTTCGCGGCTGGCTTTTTGCGCGTTTTTGTTGCTTGTTGGAGTAGATGGGGATTGTATTTGCCTCTCTTGGCCCTGCATGCGCGACATGTGTTGCCCCGGGCGCGGATTGTTATGAAATAGGTTGAAAAGTGATGTGGTAAGCGTTGCTGATACTATGGTATGGTATGTATGCGACTTCGTGTTCGCGCAGATGCTTCTAAGAATTGATGGATAATTTCGCTCGAAATTCAATGATGATGATCGAGGAGGTTTTCTTTCGGGGCCTCCCGGGTTTTCAAATGGCCAAGGAAGACGCGATGGACTCGGCCTCTTCTGCCACTGGACCCTGCCCCAGCCTCTCCTTCTCTCCTTCTTCCTCTTTATCTTCTTCGCTAGCCAGTCCTTTTACAAGCACTCCCCATCCAGAAACAGCGACTCAGAGAACATTACAGACGTGCGTCCGCAGCCCGCATGGAGACCCGGAGCGG
Source organism: Claviceps spartinae (assembly GCA_018360215.1). Taxonomy (NCBI): domain Eukaryota; kingdom Fungi; phylum Ascomycota; class Sordariomycetes; order Hypocreales; family Clavicipitaceae; genus Claviceps; species Claviceps spartinae. Next base: position 21,821 of record SRPX01000048.1, read on the forward strand.
CTTGTCTTACCTGATGCAACGACCAGACTGGATGGAATCGTCGTGGCGACGGCTCGCATTTGGTCATCGCTAAACCTATATCGTGGCAAAAATATCATGTACACTCTCTATATCTACTCTAGATCATCGCCCATATCCCCCCCATTCGCTGTTCTCCACGCCGCCACTTCCTCCACAGGCAGCCTCCCTCGTAGCCATCGTAGAATAGCGCCGGTTCCTTGCTCCAGAATACTCCATCTGGGTACTTTGAATCGATTGCCAGTCACGTCGAGCCTCTGCAGACCTTCCACGCCCTCAAGAAGGCCCAGTCGAGGATTCAGCTGGCCAATGTCATTGCTTGACACATCCACTATTCGAAGACCCCTGATGGAGTCGGGTTCCAGCTGGGTCAGTTGATTACTGGAGGCCAGGAGAACAGTCAACTGCGGGAAAGCCCTCTTCAAGTCCAATGGGAGAGCAGTTAGTCGGTTGAGGCTGGCGTCGAGTTTTTCTAGAATGGGAGCCTTGAGAAATCGCGCCAGTGGACTCAAGCTGGTGGCTTGGTTCGACATGATGCTGAGCTCTCGTAAAGCAGGTAGCTCTAGTAGTTCCGATAGATACGACTCGCCTGCTAGATGAGAGTGTGATAATGAGAGAATTGATAAAGTTGATCCAAACGCAGTAAGTGGAATTGGAATTTTTGCCAGGGGGTTGTGATGGAGCTGAATCTGCCGCACTTGGTTTTGAGCGGCAATGGCGGAGCAGGTTTGAGGATTCAAGCTGGACATCTCGCTTTTGGATAGGTCCATTAATCCCCCAGGCTTGACGAACCATACGTCCTTGATGACAGTGTCCGAACGCGGCCGCGTAGGTGTGTGCGGTGCAGACGTTGGTGGCGTCGCAAAGTCATCATCATCGTCCTCCTCCGCATCGGATCCAGCGCCATCGTTCTGTAGAGTCATAGGATAAATCTCAGCAGCGGCTTGGAGTTTCCTGTCAACTTGGCTGCGATTGCGGCGCTGAGATGGTAAAAATGTAGACTGGTCAATGGGTTCATGATATGGTGAAGGGGGCTCGAGCCGGACAGCCAAGATTTTCTTCAAATCATCTGTGGTTGCTGTGATCAGCTTGCGGTCTCGCAATGGATTCCCGGTCAATCGTATCATGGTCAGGCCTTGCATCCGTGCAATCTCGGGAGGAACTACACTGATATCGTTGCTTGAAAAGTCCGCATAACGAAGCTTCTGGAGACTGGTAAAGCTCTCCGGAATGCGGGCGATGTGATTTTCGTCCAGACTTAATGTAAGTAAACTTGTCCAGGACGCGATATCGGGCAAGGATTGTATTCTATTGGCAGACAGAGATACTGAGTGCACGGCAGGGAGGTTGACTTGGCCGTCTTCGGGCACCAGATGCGTTAGTCGATTTGCAGATGCATCTAGCGTTTGCAGATGAGTTAGACTTTCAACAGTTTTCGGAATGAGCACGCCTGTGAGTCTGTTCTTGCGTACATGCAGCTCTGTTAGCGGAAGTTTGGACAAGCTGTCAAAGGCAATCATTTCCAGCTGGTTCTCGTTCATATTCAAGATTCTCAAGCGTGACATCCTCTCCATATGTGTCGGGAGCGCCGTGATGTTGTTCCCATGGAGATCCAACATCTCTAAAGCCCCTAGATCCAGCAACGCGGCATCCAACGGCCCAGAGAGCAGGTTCTTGGAGAGCTTGAGATCTCGTAGCGAAGACATCTGCAAGATGGTCGCAAGACTATCATTACCGAGCTTATTGGACGACTACATCCACCAACATGATTAGTGAATCTGTAAAACCGACGTAAAATACATGTCTCTTTTTGTCTCAATTGCACTTACCAGGTTGAGTGAGGTGAGGTGGACCAGTCTGCGAAAGCCCAAAGGCACCGCCGACAATACATTGCCATGCAAATCAAGCGTCTCTAAGCCTCCAAATATATTGCCCTGACCATTGTCGCCATTGTCATCATTGAATGAATCCAGGCTTCTGTCAGGAAATATCTCATCGCCAAGCTGCTCGATCTCATTGTCCGCGCCAACGAGTCTCGTCAGGTCCACGCTCTCAGCCCAGCTACCCCCCTGTCCACCGACGCTCTCCAAGCTGTACATGTTCATGACTTCCGGCGGAATGGCCTTCAGTCCTAGAGCGGCAATGTTCAATCTTCCTGACGTCCGTGCAGTGGCAATCCTCTGCTGGAGCACTTTTGAGCCAGGATCTTCTCCCTTGCGCAGATTGAAAGGATCTTGGTGTTCAACAATGCTATTGGATTCATTATGGAGCACGGTTTGTCTGTCTTCAACGGTGACTTCTTGGGTTACTAAAGTCTGCTTCATCGCAGCACGTTTGGCAGCCTTCGCTTGGGCGATCTGCTCTCGCAACGCTGCTGAGGATTTGCGGTTCTTCAGCGCGGGAGACTGGTCAGCACCAGTAGCTGCCAGGCTGCTGGTGCGTGGAATACATCCATCCCATCCTGTTTCGGACGCGTGTGCGCCGTCAGTTGAGCCAACAAGACTCTTCATAGCAGGCAGAGACGGCTTTTTGAATAAACCTTGGCCCGAAACGCGAAGCTTGGCAGGTTTCCCGCTTACGGTCTTGAAACCGTTTTTGACAGAGGCCCTCCTAATAGGCTCTGTACCTGGACTCGGGATCCCAGCTATATCTGGTACTGGCAGTAAACCAGAAGCAGCTAGCTTCGCAGCTGGCGTGAGCGATAAACGATTCGTCGGTACGGTCTTTGTCTGAGGAGTTTTGACCTGACCAATTGCAGATGTTCCTCGAGGTGTTCCGTTGGTGCTGGAAAGGCCATTTTTGAAAGACATGCTAGACGCGCGAAAGTTAGGTGTAGTTGGGGGGTCCTGAACTCCACTAGATCCAGGCCGGCTGCCATGTCTAGACGAAGATCTACCAGGTCCATCGGGGTTGTGGCTAGAACCCGGCCGGGAGCTTCCAGACTCAGCACGAGATACGGATCGGCTCTGATCAAAGAAGTGGGAGGGCTTTCTATTGAATGCTGGGGATGAAGGCATCTGGGCAAGGGTGTCCATCGTCCGCTCTAGCAATGAAGGTTGATTACGTGTACTTGGTGATTGGGAACCGGCAGCAATACCGTGCTGCCCCTCCGCCTCAGTATTCTCTAGATCATCATTCGTTTCCAGAGAGCCAAGCGGCCATGATCCGGGGCTCCGAGCCCTGCACGCTTGTGCATGAGAGGATTGAGAGGCATCACCTGCATATGGCTCAAGATGGGCAGCTAGATCCACTTCCGGTCTTGTAACGTGCGCAAGGGGGGTTTCGTGATAGTTCGACACGTCTGGCTCTTTTTTTGGAGTGGACTGAAAGGACTGAAGTCGGGCCTTGGATGTTGGGGGACGCTGCTCGCTGGGTCGCAGTTGATGTCGTGATGAAATGGTTTCCACAGGAGCCTCGTGGCTGCCGAGGCTTGTGCTGCCACTGGTGCTGGGTCGCAGATGGTCTCGAGAGACCGCGGTTCGGGACTTGGGCGGATTTAGCTCTCCACCGCCGAAGTTATCTCTTGAAGGCTTCGGGCGAAGTGAAGGATTCGTGGATGTCGCGGTAGCTGGTCTGGGAATGCTCGAGCGAGGGACGGGTAATCGGGACAAGCGGGGGATGCCGCTTGGGCGCTCTCGAGGACTATCCATTCAAGGTACCTAGGGCGTAATGTGGCGTGAAAATGGCGGTAACGTTGTCGTTGTCGTGAGACGTTGCGGCTGCTCAGAATTTCAGAAAGTATCAGGGAGTCAGGGGTGATGTCGCGTGTCGCGGAGCAACTCAGCTCCGCAGGTGCCTCACTGCGCAGACTACAAAGCGTCCAATTGTCGAGGAATCGGCTGCAGAGGATGGTTGGCGTTGAAGGTGAATTCGTGGATGGAGAATTGTTTTCACGAAGCAGCGGAAAGCAGCGTGTAGAAGACTCAAGAGTCAACCAACATACCCAAGTTTGTTCAAGAATAAGTCTCCGATCATTCCGCTCGGCGCAGTTGGCAATGAAGCTACCTCCTACTTTATATTGGAAGGAGCTCCTCTACAACAGCAGTCAACGCTAGTGGCCCATTGCCTGTTTAAACGATCCAGTCACCCCGTTGTCGCGTCGCTGCAAACAAAGGAAAAAGAAGGAAAAAAGATTCATCAGACGGGATCCATGGACGGCGACGGCGGCTGACTGGCTGCACTGGGGGCCGCTACAGGGCACTGGACAGGGGTGCTACTTCCCCACTACAGTAGGAGGTATGTACCTAATGTACGGAGAGTCGGAGACTCAGAAGGGGTGAGGCAAACGTCCGGGGTATATGTACCTGGGTACATACCTATGTATGTATGTACTCCGTACTTCCTTTCGAAATGCGGCAGAAGATAGGTACATTTCTGCCTCATAGCAGTCCAGTCTATCACGCCAATCTCTAGAAAGCTACTCCTGTTCTCACCCAAACGAAGCCTTCATTCCAGCATCGTGCGTCATCCAGTAGGTACCTTGGCGGCCACGTGACGACGCAATCCGGTGTCTGACAACAGATTGTTCCGTTTGCAGGGGTCGAAATTTGAATCAGGCTCGTCACGCAGCTTGTAAGTTGCTTAGTTATCTCGAGATCTTAGTAAGTTTTGTACATACTTGCTCGACAAATCCCCTCGCCATTGGCAGAACAGACAACTTTAAACCGGCGACTGGCGGCGAGTCGGCGAGTCGGCGACTGGGAAAGCCATTGAAGACAAAATCTCTCCCCACCCAATCTAGGCATCGTCACGTGAACAACCTCCTCCGCCCACCTCGAGCCTGCGATATCTAGACATCAGTGATCACTCTTGGCTCTCCTCGCGCTCATGGGCAAGCATCACGGGGGGAGATACCCAGTGCTCTGCTTCTTTGCAAGTTTCGCAGCTAACTATCGCAACAGATGGCTTCACCGGCCAGTTCCCAGCTAATTCAGCGCCTCATTGCACCAGCAGGAGCCGTTGCATAATTGTCAAAGCTATCACAAGCTCCATCCTCCGTCGAACTATCACCGAACGCACGAGCTATATAACGCGCAATGAACAGAAGGTTTCAGCGCCTGGTGACCTGATACATAGCAACAATGCTGACGTGGCGGAGCTTTCAGACCAGTGCATCGCTCCCGCAGCGGGAGGATCTACCGGAGCACCAAAAAGCAGCACATGGCTTCACGGTCAGATGGGGCGCGCCCTTCCACTGAGGGATGATATACAGTCCCTGGAAGAATACAGAACAGAATGCGGACGAGACAAGAAGCGTGACCGACGCGTTCCTGAGTCTGCCTAGCAATGGGCGACACCAATTTTCGAAGAATACATCGAGACCTCAGACAGTCGTTGCCAGAGCACTTGGCAAAGTCTTGACCACGAGAACGTCGTGGGCTGCCGTAGCGGCGCGCTGTTGACTCCTATAATTAAGAGTGCGTAGGTTGCGGTCCCACAGGGTTTCCGGGGCCATTAACGCGACCTTGCCATCCTCGGGCTGTGTGCTGCGGCTGATTCTTCAATATTTTTGGTACTTGCTTTGAGGACATTCGTACAGGAAAGATTTGACAATGTTGCTGAATGCGCGAAATTTCATCGTCGTGTCCAATACAACGGCGGTTTTTACGCATGTGTCCTCTTCGATGTATGGTCGAGCTGCGTCTTGGAAGGTTACTACCGTACATTGCGCTGCCACCGCGGCGTCCTGCTTAGTGGTCATACGCATGGCCAAAACAATGGCTTCTGGCTGTCATCTGTAACTTGATGGTGCCGATTGTTGGGCAGAGTTCCTCTGCCTCATCCACGATCTACCCCGTGTTCTTGCACGGCCTGCACCATGGCCTCGAACTCCGTTTACGCCCTCCCTCGGTCGAAGGGAGTCATTCATCCGGTCAATATACTCTTTGTTGCTTTTTGGTGTTGCCTTAGGCTATCACGCTGCGAGACCGACGCGGTTTCGTCTTGGACCTTTGTGATTTCTTGGCGGCCGTTCAGATCGTGCCATCGGGGAGAGGATAGTCAGGTGCGCCGATTCGATTATGACGTTATCTTCAATCTTAGGAGCGAAGCCGCGAAGTATCCACGGTGTGGGCGAAGTCGTGGGTTTCGTTCCTCAGACTTTCTTTGCGTAACACAACAACAATAATGATCGGCTCAGAAAGTGATCAGTGTCGTCCTTCCTTCAGCCAAAGATGCAAAAATCTTCTCGCCGTGAGTGAGGCTGACTGGTGGGCCCGTGAACAGCGTGCTTTCTTGGAACACTCCGATACGTCTCAGCAAAGAATGAAAAAAAAAAAAAAAAAAAAAAAAAAAACCGATGTGGACGAACTTAGAACATTCAGCTATAAGACCTGTGTATCAAGGCCTGGCCACCGGTTGCTAAACCTCGAGCCAGTATATGGTAACCAAAAAAGGAAGGGATTTGGAACAAGGCGGTGCCCCACGTTGCGACTTTCCGCCCCAAGCATATTATAAGTTCGCTCGCGCGGTTACAAACAAGTGCCCATTGACAGATGAGTCACTCGGTGGAGGCGGATAGCAGCAGATAAAGTTTTCACAGGGGCAGCTTTCTGACCCATTGGCAATTGCTGAGGGCAATGCGTCGGGCCGACTCGAACAAGGCACAACGGGGCCACGGGCATGATATGCGTCACGCGTGTCAGCGTATCGACGGCGACTTCGCTGTGGCTGTCCCGTCCCTGCCACCTTGAGCCAGCATGAGCCTTGTCGCGCGGCAAGTATACGCACAGCAAACATGGACCCAGACTCATATCTACGATCAGATACCTAGGCGCCAGATACTTACGCTTGACTCTTGTCTTTGATAGTTGACTCCTTGAGCTCTTGGGCTGACTTTGACGGAGTCCAGGCGGATGCTTGCTTGAAGCGTCTCATCATCTCGAATCTCTGGTGTACAAAGCATGTGCCATGACGGTGTCTGACCAGATGTGGAACTCCAAACGCCGAATCGAGAGCTTGCGAGTTGTACGGTGTACCGCATTGTGGGGCTGAGGATAGACGGGCCGGCCCGTCCCGAAACAAGCGCCGAGCAGTAACGATCCAATAAGGGGCAAATTATCAGCGCCTTTAACTGCGTATTCGTTTTGCAGTTCTACCACGAACATCTTCATTGACTTGAATAAGTTTGGCGAGAAGACAACTTGCGGGACTTCAGGATACCCCGTTCGTGATAGAAGACGAGAGGAACAGACAAGATTAGGTACATACTAAGATACTTACATAGGTACGGAGTACATGTGCCTACCTTAGGAGGTATATACATATATGTATGTACGGAGTACAAAGAAGTGTGGGGCCCTGCCAAGCGGAAATGAACAAGTCAGACGGAAGCGACGCGTGGAACACCTTAGCGCCTCTCTAACACCTCATGTTGCTTGGGAAGGCTAGATCGGGACCATCCTCGCCCAGCCAGCAGGGAATGTCAGCACATCGCAGCGCAGATAACTAAATGAGAGCACAAATGCGCGGCAAAATCGGACTGTGCGAACATGCACGACTGGAAATTTGATCAAGGACGAAGCATGCTGCATGCCGAAGAGCGTCGAACACGCCGAAGCGCCAACATAATTGCCCCGCCCAACTTTGAATCAAGCGGCTATGGGTTGAGCGGCCAAGCCTCCCTTTCCAAAAGAACAAGCTAGTTCATGCTTGTCACAGAAGAAAGCTTGTACGACGTTGATGCTTTGACGCTGTGAGTCCAGTCCATGAAGCCGGGAGTTGCCGCGTCACTAGGCCCTTGTCCTTGGTCTGGGGCCTGGGTCCACGGGCTGCGACCTCTGACTTGTGGTGGTAATACTATATTGAAGTTGGCACATGGGTATAGGCGAACAGATCTTCAAATCCCGGGTTTTTTCTTTCTTTGTGCTTCTAAAGCCTGCGGGTTGAGATTGAGCTACTTGTCGTTGCCAGATGCGTCCTTTTCGCCGGCGACAACCCCCCCGGTAAGTCACTTGTCTATCGCGTTCGAGAGACGTGTGTTCGAGAAAAGACAAGGGTTTTGTGAAAGCAAGCTGGACGGCATTTCGTGCTTCCTAGTCGCTTCATAACCCGGGGACTGCGGGCACGGGCAAGAGAACAAGAGCAACAGAAGAAAGATTAGAAGGAAAAAGGAACAAGTTCCGAACAACATGGGTATCGGCATCTTCAGAAATCGAAATCACCCGTGCTCTTTCATTTATTCCTCGATCAAATTTTGCGCCGTGGTGCCCAAAAGACTCGAAAATGATTACCTTTGAATTGAACAGAGTGACCTTCAATAGGTTGATGTTGAATGGGATGATCTTGTACTCGAATCATCTATGCACTCACCCTTCGCCGCCCTAAGTACAAAAGCATTCGTCTTCCATGCAATCTGCTTGATTTTCCTGTCGCTCATCATCCAAGTCACTCAAAACTGTCTGCAAATATCTCATTCCTACAAGCTCTTCAAGCAATACCAAGGCTTTGAATACAAACACAGACACGGAGATAATCATTTCTTGTTTCTGCTGCTCTTTACCACTCACTTTTACGAGACCAAACGCGTCGTTTCAAGACGAGAATTTCGAGCACTACGCCAAATGGATTCGCTGCTACAACGCAATCTTCCGCTCCATAGTAAGGCATACATGACGCACAAACCTGATCAGCAAGCTAACAAGGAACGACTAGTTATCTCCGATGAGGAACAAGATGCTCGTTGGGCGAGGCTCACGGCCTGGACACGGAAACCCTCCGAGGCTGGATGTCACTTGACCCGTCTCCCCTCGGAGCTCAAGATGCTAATCATGTCTCACCTCAACGCATCGGAGGTTTCTCACCTGAGCCAGACTTCTCAATGCTGGTATCGCTTCGCTATTCCGCAACTTTACACCCGGGACGCCAGTGTGGGTAACTCATTCGCGATCTCATGGGCGGCTTCCAATGCCTACGACGACATAACAATCAACGCCGCGTTCCGCACGTTGAACATCTCTCAACTGCATGGGGGCCAGGTCAACGAAATCCATCAAGGTTTTCCACGAAAGATTGAGGGCATGACGTTTTTCGAAACGTCGACCGCCCTCCATCTAGCTGTCGTCAGGAGGAATTGGCGCATCGCGAACCGACTACTGGAAATGGGAGCACGCCATGACATCCCTTGCTCAGGCGATCGCTGGTTCTGGTGCGCGTCGGATTCAAATGTTTATGAACCGTGGGCAAGACTCCGGCTCTTCAGTGCCCTCTTTGAAGGAGAATCCTCATTTGGGCCATGGTTTCCTCTTTTCCTGGCCTTTTTCCAGAATGACCCCACTACGGGAAGGGCTCTCATCGCCCAAGGTGCGAGCCGTGATGCCATGATAATCACGTCTCAAGATGGCACCACGAGTCGCATTTCAATTCTGCACTTTGCGGCTGCTGACACGAGTGTGAACTTGAACGAGTGGCGGTTTTTATTTGAGGCGTTCCGCGAACACGTCGATGAGGTTTGCACCGAAAAGAACATGACGCCACTCCAAGCCGCCCTGAGAAGCGGCTGCTATCAAGGCATGAAGATTTTGGTGCAGAATGGTGCAGACATGGAGGCAAGCCATGGTTCCTCGCGGACACCTCTAGTGGAGCACGTTGATAGACTCCGATTCATCAACCCGTACAGTACAAGGTTTCTGGGGCACTTGAGGTGTCTTAGGGGTCTTGTGTGGTTGGGGGCCAATGTCAATCCAGATGGGGACTCTGTATTGGTTCCTGCCATTCTGTACTTTATGAGAGGTCCCGTTAACTACCGGCCCGCGAAGCGTGTGATCGGCCTTCTCCTGGAGCATGGCGCGGATCCCAACAGTATAAGCTCCAATGGATTACACGGAATGGGCGTGTATGTAACAAACGTGATACACGAACTAGTCGCGGCCGTTTTGCACTTGAAAGCAGATGCTCTTGCAATGCAGATGCTCAGGACGATACTGAGCGACTTGTTCGACAGAGGACTGGATGTCACAACACCGGAACCGTGGTTGCCTTCGCCCTTGGCCACCGCCATACAGAGTCAAAATGCACAGCCAAAATGGCTCTGTAAAATGCTGTACGAGCATGGGGCGACGTTGCACGACCACGAGGCGAACGCGGTCTTTCTTCACTGGTGCGATAACCCGAGACTCTGGAACATATACGACGTCTCGCAACTCGTGGGGAAAATTTCGCCCCCGATAGTAGCATTTTGCTACAAAAAGGCATTCTCATATGATATACCCGCTCTCTGCGATAGGCTCGTACGTCTGCCCCTGGCTGCACCGTTGGACCACGGCCTAATGGCTCGACCAGTCTTCCTCTCCGGGAAGAAATGGGCCTGGAGGGCAATGGTCGGGTTGGAAGTTCAAGGCGACTTCATCACATGGGACCTCAACAGCGGAGAAAACATGTTGCACCTCACGGTCCGGTTCTTCGACGCTGTACTGGACTACTCGGCCGCGGAAGCAATCGATGACATTTCGAAATTGATCAGGCGGGGTGTGGACATTTCCTGGAGGAGCCTTGATGGGCATAATTCACTGGACCTGTTCCGAAACTTGGCTATCGACAAGGCGGGTGCTTCGGACTTATTGGAGTTCTTGGAGAGCGAGATGGAAAAGGAAAGTGTCCTGCAGGCCCAGCAGCAACTCGAGGGCTCAGAAGCACGTGACTGAGCGACTCGTTTGCTGGCATGCGGCAAAAGGACAAGACTTTCTGTTTCTACATCATATCATCAGAAACGAGAACATCATCGCAAGGCAGCGCCATTTTAGAGATGGACTTGGTTTCGGACTGAAAATCTGCTGTTTGGCGTATCTCGCTTTTGTGTTAGGCTTAGAATAGTTCTCTCAAGTATTTGTATGTACATAACTGGTTGAGTCTCCGTTCTCAATACCTGCTCTTTCTTTGCGCTCCGCGCCTGGACTTGGGGTCCAGTGTTGACAAGTAGACAAGCAAGTGTTTCTACACTTAAGAAGGCAATCATCAAAGGCACACATAAATGCCAACTCACCTATACCACCTATTCAATCACAGTGATCTGTGGCTTCCGATGTCGCATTTAGGGCTCGGCTTGCCGCACATGAACACCAGGAGCCGGCGGGAGATGTTACGAGGTTTCGTGGGCGATAACTTTGGGATGCGAGGGGTTACTGGAGGCTTTCATTGTTGGAGCACCAGGCGCAGGCCCGTCAGTCACGGATACTGCCTGCCTATGTAATTGCAATAATATAGAAACTTCAGTGGTTGTGATATCTCGCGACGCTGGGAAATGCGGGCGTTCCTCACGTTCTTCAGACTCCCATCCACGGTTCTAGATCGAAGTCTCCAGCGCCGATGGTAAAGGTCAGATTTGCTCGCTTGGGGCTGCCGTTTTATTAGTGTGCATTGAATCTAACGATTCTCATTTTCTAACGTCGAAACGGTGTCTCGACCCGGCCAAAGTAGACTAGGGCCTGGGGCGTACGCTGAAGACGGGTGGTTGGTAACTTGGTGTTTTGCCGGGTTCGTAGCGCATGCACTTGGGCGTGAAACAAAGATTCTAGAATACATATGTATGTATATATGCTCAGCACGATCCTGGTGTAATTAACAAGGGCGTCCCAGCCACCGAGTTCATGCGCGCTCGGTGGTGAAGAAGGCGTCGCTGACACGCGAACTTCGATCAACTTGCTGATTCCGGCCCAGATTGTCGATCGGCTTGTAATAAAGTGCTTAAAAACGTAGCAAAGACTTTGCTTCAGCCTTCAATGCTTGTTCAGGCGACGAGCGAAGTGGAGCCCTCAAGTGGAGCCCCTCTACGGAGTATTGTCTCACTCTTGAGTCTTGAGTCTTGAGTCTCGACTCTCGACTCTCGAGTGTGGCGCTGGAGTTCACTGGGGGCTTGTACTTGCACCGTCTCGCACACTCTCTCTTTTTTCCTCCTACATATTTGATCTTTTTTATATCTCTTCATCTGGTAGTTGTTTTACAAGTGCCGGGCTTCTAGAGCCTAGGACGCTCCTGGCAGGCGTGCATATATGCATAGGTACATGTAGGTATGTCGGTACATAGAACCCTGGCAACGTGTCGAGAAGCTAGAACAGGTGGCGTAATGCAGACGGCGCGATTGGCGGGGGATCCACGTCGGGCTTCGAGTGGCAACCCAACTGGACAACAAGTTTGTGACTTGCGAGGAGACAAGAATGACAATGTCAGGCGGACGAACCCATCGCACGTGCAGCTCCTCTCCGATGGAATGGCTGGAACAACGCACCCCGCGAACGCGCCACACAGACAGAGTACAGAGAATGCAGCTCACGGAGGTAGCCTGTAGGTGTATTGTATGTTAATGTACATAGGTACATACACATGTAAGTGATTCAAACTGCCACTACGGAGATGACTGCTGAGCGGGGCTCAACCCGTCAACGTCATCACCTAGCCGCCCTATACGATACCGACCTGGAGACTGGCTCTGACTAGTCCACTTTGTCTTGACTCCTTTAAACACCAAACACCAGCCAAGGTCCTCTGCGATCTCTCCTTCACCCACTCTGCCAACCGCTCACTCGTCCCGTCCCGTCCCGTCTCGTCTCTCTCGTCTTGCACCACCTCCAGCGTTTGTATCCCCCGCGCAGACATACCATCATCCGTGTCACCCGTCGCTGCGTCACACACCGCCGCAACAATGGGTAGCGAACGCTGGGACCGGGATCGCGTGTACGAGCGAGACCGCTTCGAGGACGACAGGAACTACCCGAGAGGCGGTCGCGTGCGGGAACATTCGGAAGAACGATTTGATCGCCGTCGCTTTCATGACGACGACCTGGTACGCGACCGACGCCATTACGAGGATGAACCACGATATGAGCCGAGACGGGCGCCTGTCCGGCAGCCCGAGGTGGACCGTCGAGTCGTCCTGGAGAAGGAGAGAGAGCGAGAGCATCACCACGATTCCTCCCCTCGTCGCCCAGCATTTATGCGCCGACAGTCATCGCTTGATACCTATGATCGTCGCCCCCTTCGCCCTGTCTTTGATCAACGTGAAGAGTATCCGCCTCCAGCACGACGCGAGGACATTTACCGAGATGGCTATCGTGCTCCGCCCTATACACCTATCCCGCTGCCCAAGGCTCGCGGCTTGCCCCCTCCTGGACGCCGCGAGGATCGCCTCTACGACGACTACCGCCCGTCGGACCTGGACTACTATCCCGAAGACGACTTCAAACATATGCCTGAAAGAGTGCGAGAACGAGAAATCATTAGAGAGCGCGACAGACGCGATAGGAGCCGGGACTCTCGAGCCACCAAAGCCCACACACATCACAGCAGCTCCCGCTCTTCGTCCACCAGCCGGTCCAGCAGCAGTGTAGGCACGACTGTTCGCAGCGAGTACCCGAAAAAGGGAAAGACCAAGATTCCTGCGCGGTTGGTCTCAAAACGAGCCCTCATTGACCTCGGTTACCCCTATGTTGAAGAGGTAAGCTAGAAACTAGATGTCGAATCAGATGAGACAGGCTACTCATACTTGCTCCCCTTTTTGTAGGGAACCACCATCGTGGTTCAAAAAGCTCTGGGCCAGGACAACATCGATGAGCTACTCAAACTGAGTGAAGAATACATAAGAGGTCAGTCCATGACACAGCATGTTGCAGTATGGTGGAGATGAGGAAAAGTTGGCTAATCCTCTTCCAGCGGACCAAGAAGTGGCTAATGCTCGCTCATCAGCTGGCAATCTGGTCGAGGAGCGGATAGAAGAGAGAAGAACAGAAATCTTCCAAGCGCCAGCTCGTCCACCGCCCCCTGCAATGGCTGTACCACCGCCACCTCCCACCGTGATTGTACCTCCCGCTGCCGCCCCGGCGCCCGTCTATGTAGAGACGGCTCGTCCCGGTGAAACAGTCGAATTTGTCGACCGGACCGTCATCCGCGACATATCCCCCTCTCGATCATCAAGCAGCTGGGACTCGAGTCACTACTCTCGCCGGCGCCACCACCAACATCACTACGACGAAGGAACCCTTGTTCTAGCCCCACGACCTCGATCACGGTCCCGCAGCCGCCGCGACATACGCTCTGAGATTAAAGCCCTACAGCGCGAACTGGTTCATCGCCCCAAGGGAGAGGTGGAGCGAGAAGTCGTACGCACGGAGAGATTGCCCAACGGGGAACTCATCATCTACGAAGAGGAGGTGGAGCGGACGGTGGCTCGGCCAAAGCCTCCCAGGATCGAGAAGGACAAGAAAGGTAGGATGTCCATCAGCATCCCGAAGTATCGATGAAGATAAGGCGCGCACGGTACTGTTTTTATATCTGTCGAGGGCAGCTTTGCGTCGCTTGTCGGCTATGCTGCGAGGGAGCCGATGGCTGACAAGGTGAGCGAATAGGACCGCCGCCAGGCCTTTTGCGAGCGATGCTCGGTACTCTTACGTGAGGAGCCAACTGTTATGGTGTTTGTGAGCCGGCCAGGGGCCGGAACGGGCCAGGAAGGAGGGGGTCATGCGGTGCAGGTGCCGTATGAGAGTTTTGTGTCAATACGTTTGAGGGGCGGCTGGTAAAAAGGGAGCCATGGGATGTGGTAATTCGTGCGTCCCGAAGACCTAAGAGGGGTGTTTGGGGCGGGATGGCATACACGAACAACTATGTGTGGCTGGCCTGTTTTGGAACACAAGGCAACGAAATTGGTCTTGTGATATGTGGGAATTTTCTTGACAAGAGTTGGAAGAATGGATGGTTTACGACTTACGGCCTGTATTTGGTTGGATCTATATATATGTTATGCGGATGTACATGGGATAATTTATAACGTTGTTGTAACATTTTATGTTGTTTAGAATGTACATACTACATGTCTGGATCTATTGCATGAATGGCATCCATATACCTAACGAAGTCACAATTGTGTTCGCCCATTTAGCACAGAGATACCACACTTTCGACGACAGACACATGTAAAATATGATAACATGCCTCAACTCATGCCCAGTAGTCGCTATTCAACAACGTATAAAACACAACTCGCGAGAGCCACCCATGAAAATGACTCGCCTCTCCCATCTACTACTTGACCCTACCCTCCAACCTATCAACATTTCCTCCGTTCAAAACACCCCCATGAGTCATGACATACCCCAAAAGCATCAAATCCGCACATTCACTTCAACAAAGTTCCCTACCCTGTCACTGCACAACCGTCTTCGTCTTCGTCTGCCCCCCCACCACAACCGGTCTATTCCCCCCCGCGTACTTCAAATACACCAACACAAGCACACCCCCCACAGCCAACGCCACAATATTGCCTAAGTTTCAATTCATCAGTATACCTAGGTACATCGTAAAGCTCCATTGTGTTTCGATGGGTTTATTTTCATCAAGAGAGACCTACTGGCGATGAATTTGCCCGCTCCGCCCGTAACTCGCACTACCTGCGTAAGTACTCCCCGCACCAGGTGCGCAAGTCCGGAGAGACAGCTCTGTAGCGCGTGGAGGATATTCTGCACGAGGGCTAGGATGGTGGCAACGATAGAGGAGAGGAGGTTTTGGAGGGAGGTGAAGATGCCGGAGAGGGCGGAGGAGAGGGACATGGTATCAGATGATGCTGCTTTTTTTATTTTTTCCGCTTATTCCGTTGTAGATTCTTGGTCTGTGTTGGAGAAATGGCGACTCTGTTGGACGGTGTTGTTCTACGGCGGCGCGAGAATGTTGATCGGGAGTTGGTGTTGTGCTTTTTATCGGACGTGTGCGTGTAAAGAAGAAATAAGGTTATCTTGTTGCGTTGCAATTCTTCTTTAAAATGGGCTTTTTCCTCACAAATACCCGATAGAATCGCATTGCCCTGTTTGTAAAACAATACAAGGCGCGATGGCACGTGCGAGGGTGTCACCATGACGTCGTTGAGCCTTGTCCATGTTCCAAGTTTCGCGACGCCTTCAACGGGTGGAAGGGGCGACGTCACTGGCGCAGGGACTCGCAGCGAATGTCATCATCAGGAGCACCGAGTTTTCACGCTTGTCGGTATTTTGGTACTATATACCTACCTAGTTTTATTAGCCTTGAGGTCTTGCAGCCAGAGTGGTACAATGGCGCTTCGTACCTATACACACAGCGATAGTTTTGTGTTTCAAGCACGTTGAAGGTGCAGCATCAAGGTGGCCGTGCAGACTGCTATATTTCTATGCGTGATACTTGGATCTGTGTAATACAAGAAGAATTATAGCACAGTCATTTAGTCACAGTACCTTGAAAACTTGAAAACAAACAAGGTACAGAGAGAAAGAACGGGTTCATGCCTCCATCTCTTCTTCTCTAGTCTACATCTTCCAGGGCATCCGCTGGCACAACATACGGGCCTGTGTCTCCCATAGTCCCCACGACATATCTGTTGTGTTCAGGTCAGCCTTTTCACAAAGCAGGCGTCAGAAAAGAAACTTGAACCAACTTTGTGTGACTGCCCCGCGCAGCTAATTGGCCCTTGCTATTGGTAAACGTCACCGTCGTGTAGGCCAGTGTTTTGCCAACTACACGAACCATTAGCTTCATGAAAACTTCTAGGGAGAAAGGGTTGATCAAAGCAAAACCCAAGAAAGACAGTTCAAGACACAGAAAAAGCAAGCACATGACGCACTCTTATCGCACGTAGCCGTCCCCTTGAGCAGATCGCCTGGATTCCCCCCAGGCGAGAGATACGTTACTGCGAGCTCACACGTCAGTCTCTGGACTACAAGATGAATACTTGTAAAAAGCGCAAAGCGCAAAGTATGCGGCTGGCGAAACGTATGCAAACGCCAAAGTATATACCATTCAGATCCGTCGACACCCCCGTCGCGAACCGGCCCGTCGAAGCCACGGCCAGAGAACCCGCTAGGTCGACGAGGCTGGCCAGAGTGCCGCCGTGGATAGTGTTTAGACGGTTCTGCGAAGAAGTTGTTAGACTTGACGATCGGCATGTCGTCCCGTTTTCTTTTCTTGTTTGTTCATTTTTCTGTGCAGTTTCTTCATCTTTCTCCTCTTCGTTTCTGCGTTGTAAAGATATATGTTATATACGAGAGGATGCAAGACCTGTTGCTTGCTGCTTGAAGGGGCAGAACGTACTGTGTGATTCTTGTGTATGTCTAGCTCAAAATTGACCCGGCCGGCCTCCGCGCTCATGATCCTAAACTACGACGCGAGGGCCATGTTAACCTACTGGTATTTTGTGTTGTCATGACAAGTGGTGATGAGTTTCGTGGCATGTAGGGAGGAAAAGACAGTGCATACGTTGTTTGAACCGAGTAATCTGTATTTTGGCTTTCGTTACTTATTTCTTCATTTCCGTTTGTGTTGTACAGTGTTTCTGCCCGAATGGAGTGAGCTCGGCAGACTGCATCTTTTGCTGCCCATATGAGTCAAGTAGGTCACCAATAAGGCAGCGCATCTAGATGAACCTTGACGTAGAACGCGGTCTACAAGATTTACTATTCCAGCAACTTTTACAAACGAGTCAAAGATGATCAGGACTTTGCTGTCATTGAGAAACCCTCCAAAGCTGTTAGATCTGATCTGCGAGACCTCTTCAAAAAGACGGGGCATCACCGTTGGGTTCAATGTACGCGCGCAAGTATTTCTGAAGTCATCTCACACGTCGGACCTAACAGCTCTGGGTATTTCCGCAAATACCGCATGGCCCTCATCCCACAAAGTCTTTGCGGAAGTTGTAAGAGAGGTAGTTACACCTTATGGACCGTCTTGGGTGTAAACTTCCTATGCAAGGTCTCATCAGGTATGCCACCTTATCAGTGACCTCTGGTGTTCCACTGGTGAGCAACGAACCTCGGCTCCAGGCCTGACTGGGCCATGAAGGATTTCAACACCTGGGGCAGCATTAGCAACGCAGGGGTGGAGGTCAAAGCTAGAGTCTGGCTGGTGAGTCACGAACGGCTTTTGTAAAGGCTGTTGGAGACAGTCTCTTGGCCATCGTTGTATTCGAGAGGGAAATCGAGTCTTGCCAATTGATGTGAGGTTGCAAATGGGTTGAAAATGGGTTGAAACGGGCAAAGTTGCATAAAGCGGACAATACGCCCCACTTCCCACCCTAGGACTCAGAAGAAGGTTAACCTCTTTTACTCGTGTACATAGGTACATGAGGCACCTACCGGAGTACAGGTACCTTAGGTACCTCATACATTAAGTACCTAACCCTTTTTATCCCATTCTCATGTCCCGCTTTCCCCGCCCAAACCCCGATTCATCATCCTGTCGCAGGGTATATAGGGGTGTTTACCGCACATCAGAGTGGCCAGACGGCTGCGCCCATTCTTTTGTGCGACAGAATCGTTCGTCGGGCGGAATGGGGTGCTGCAATTTGATACTATGTTTGTATAAAATGGATATCCCTCTTACGATAATGGAAAGCTACACTTATCCATCTTCCCAACATCTACTTAATTGAGCTCAAACACTTTTGGGAGACAAATCTGTCCAACTGTTCGATATATACAATATGAAGTTCAGCACAATTCTCGGCACCTTTGCCCTCTCTGCCCTCGAAGCAAACCGTGCCCTTGCCAGCCCGCTCGAGCCCGTCTCTCTGGGAGCTCAGTCGCTGGAAGAGAGGAACACTGAGTACTGCTGCTATCAGATGTGAGTTGCTTTCTTTACTATGCCCATACGTATTCACATAAACGGTGTCAACGGAGCCGTAGTCTGAAGCATCCCCTGTCCGTGGAGCGTTGGACCGGTTTCTCTCCCGGTTTGGCTCACGCTAAGACCTATGAATAGATCTTCTAGCCAAGGCGTCCAAGATAAGTTTGTTCCATATACCGGCGGGACAGTACAAGTTGCCTCATTTGGCACGTGTCAAGTCTCCCTCAGCCAAGGAAACTCGCCGCGACCGAGCCAGGGCGGCTGTAACAAGTATCTCGTGGCTCTCTTGACCTGTCCCAGCTCCCTCAATGTCAAGGTTGCACCCGCACCTGCGGTCAATTGTCAGCACTAGGGAAAGAGGAAAGGTTTAGCCATGCGATGCGATTTGCTGAATGCAGTGAGTGGTACGAAATAGATACGACGGTCGATTAGTTGGAAAGGGCACTTGAACCCTCGGAAGAGCGTCATGAGAATCGAAGCTCTGGTCTGGATGGCACAGGCGTTGTCTCTTCAAGGTGGACTTTGCGTTGTGGACTATGCGTTGGCATATCATGACACGTCTTGACGACGTACAAACACGTACTTAAATACACGCATCATGCATTCATGGCATATACGTCTGAGGCTCGAAAGTGTCCGTCTCTCTCTCTCTCTGGCCCCTGGACCGATCCTGCCTCAACTCTGCCTCATCAATGTCAACATCACTCATTCCTAGCTTGAACTGAAGTTACCCCTGAGCCCTCACTCCATTCAAAGTCGACCCATCACCAGTCGGCTAATGTATATGACACCTCTACGCCCTCTAAGAGAGGCACCGTTCGCCGAGGCGCGCGAGACATCTCTGTGCCAGCCTCGTCCATGTCGCTGTGAGCCTCTACCCACTCGAAAAACTCGTCCATTAAACGCAGACTTCGTAATCGTAGCGGGCATCTGGAAAAACAAACCCCGAAGCTGGAATACTTCAAGGCGTCACTATCGACTCCGGTCTCGAGACGCATATTGATGTGTCTGCCGATGGCGCTGGTTGGCGCTATGAAGCATGGACGATGCTTCGTTTACTCAAAGCCTTTGAGCACATGCGTTTAACCTGCATACACACAGACAATGTCAACCTTCACTCAACTAAAAACCCACCTCCCCCATCCTCCTCATCGACAACCATGTCAAACTCATCCGTTGCCTCACTCTCCGCATTCCTTTCCGCCTCTGCCTCCGCTTCCCTCCTCTCCTCCTCCCCCACACCACTCCATATCCGCTCACGAATGCGCAAACCCATGAGCAACCTCCGCCACATTTTCCGCGCCGCCCACCCCCTCCGCCCATCCTCCATCTCCTGCTGCACATCGGCGATGCCCTCCAAGACAGCTTGAAGAGCCTCCTGATACTCTCGCGCGACAACAATACCCCGCAGCACGGCGGTGCCGTGGCGTCCCTGAAAGGAAAACCCCGTCAGAGCTGGCGCATAGTCGACGCCGATGAGATGAGCAGCTCGCGCGGCTTGTTCATGAATAATGTGCACGCCACCCTGGGGAATCATGCTCGGGACGTAGACATCGATGTTGCCGAATTTGTTCTTAGGGACATGTCCGTTGCAGATTGGCGGCGGCTCATACAGTTCCGTCTGCTCTATGGAGTAGAGTGGGATTCCGGCGAGACCATCATCGTCTTCGTCATCGTCTCTCGTGTGTGCCGCTTTGTCGTCACGTCTTGTGTTCCGGGGACGAGCTCTCTTAGGGATCCACTTGACGGGGATTTCGTTTGGCTTCACCAGCCGTCCCATGCGGTACCATTTGTCGGTGCTGCGTGTGATGAGGACATCTTTCCGGCGGTAGATCTTCTCCAGTGTATTTCGACTACCTGCTCCCGCGGTGATTGTTCCCGAGGGGCGCGCGTCGAGTGCGAGAGCCTCGTGCCGGCGCAGATGCCGCTCCAGCGCATATATAGGGTGGTCCTTGAAGTCCTGCACATTCTTAGGCATGGGCTCCCGGGCCTCGAAGCCGGCTAGCTCATTGTCCTCGATCAGATCTAGGTCGCTGGCTCGTCGAGGCCGCAGAGGCTTCATGACCTTGCGCCACCACTGGCTGCCGTCGTCAAGCGCCGTGTCTATGCGGAGTTTGCGTGTCTTAGCCGTGAAGGCCTTTGCATATCGTCTCGTGACGTCTTTTGCCGTGCCGTCGGCTTCAAAGGCTACCACATAGGACAGATTGTTTTCGCGGTCTGTGATGGGCGGCTCAAACAGCTTTGGTTTCCAAAATGAATGCGTGACGACCGGATCTACGGGCTGCCATTTCTGATGGCCCTTGTCCAGAACCTCTACCCAGTAGATCGGATGAGCCGATTCGCGAATGCGCACCGGCTCGCTGGAGTACATCTTCTGCGGTTTCGGCGCCGGACTTTTCGTGGGTTGGAAATCGTAGGCTGCCGCGTTCG
The DNA here is from genome assembly GCA_018360215.1 of Claviceps spartinae. NCBI lineage: Eukaryota > Fungi > Ascomycota > Sordariomycetes > Hypocreales > Clavicipitaceae > Claviceps > Claviceps spartinae. Next base: position 42,836 of record SRPX01000048.1, read on the forward strand.
GATGGCCCAGTCTTCGCCGTGCTGTAGATGATGCACCGCGCGATGCCTCTGACAATGCATCCTCCCTCGAACTTTTGACCAGGGCCTTGTATTTCGCCAGGGCGTCCTGAGTGTGCGTCTTGGCAGTTGACGTCGTGGTGGTAGATGCAGTAGGCTTTCGACCAGATCGGGTCGAGTTGGGTTTTGGCATGGGCGGCGCACTCGGTGTACACGCCAAAGGCTGTAGTGAGCATACCAGACGCGCTCGAACCCCGACGCTTCTTAACATGGCGCAATACAGTTGTGCGCCAACGTCTCGAGAGCCCTGAAGCTGTTTCGCCGCGTCACGAAACGCGGCTCGATCCAAGCATGAGTCCATATCGCTTGGCAGTTCATACTAGGGGTAATATTTTAGCCCTTTTCTGATTCAAATCAATTCTTCATATTTATTGTGAGAAGGAACGCGAAGATTGGGTGCATTTAACAGTGGTTGTCGCCAGCACGCAATACTCACATGTTCCAACTGCTCCACGTCCTCCGCCCACAAGGCCCTACGGAGTCCCCTCTCCGTGACGACAAACTTTGTCTTCCACAAGTCGATGCTCTGCTTCAGCCCATTCTTCAGGCTCTCCGCCTGGCCGAACTGCGTCAGACGCGAACTCGGCGTCAGGTACTTGGCCACCTTGTCACTCAGATGCGAGCGCAATGCGTCCTGAACGCGTCCATCGTTGCACCAGTGATTTCGGCGCGCGACGTGCGCCAGGAGACAAACCAGATGGGCTTGGTGAACTTGAACGCGGTGCTCCCGTTCTGCCTTGGAAAGTGGTTTGCGTCGCTCGCCGGGTCGTCTGGCGGACGAGCCGGCCGTGGTTTGCGCCGCTTTTTGCGCAGTCAAGTTGAGTTGGAGGTGACTGCTCTCTTCGCTGGACTTGGTCGATTCTGGTAGCGGCGCTGTGAAGTCGATATTCTGGAACTGTTCAGATGCACCACCACCATCCTCTTCATCGTCATAGCCTACATCGTCGTCTTCATCGTCGTCGTCGTCGTCCTCATCCGCTTCCATTGTTTGAACAGTGGGTGTCGGAAGAAGTACATCCTCGAACTCCATGTCCTCTCCACTGTCCTCATCGCTTCCAGGGCCTTCCAGCTTCGGGCGTTTTTGGTCAGGCGACGACTTTATTCGGCGGTCGACGTCTCGCTCGGCATTCGGCCGCCTGCGCTTCAAAGGTCGTGCGGGCGAGCTCTCCTCAGTGGCCGACACGTGTGCCTCGGCCAGCATCTGCGCGTAGACATTCGGCTGCGAGGGCCCCTTGGCGGCAGACGCTTTGCGCCTCGAGCTTCTCGTGGAAACATTGCGCTTCTGACCTACCATGATCGCACAGAGTGTCTGTCGTTTCTTGGTTTTCAGTCCGGGGTCGATCGAAGTTGATGGACCAAGGTCCAAGGATGAGGGTTCATTGCGTCATAATGTTGAGACTTTCTGGAGTTGCGTGCGCTACTGATCACGTGGTCCACTTTGAAGCAATAACGCAGAAGCCAAGAAATTCCGATCAATCGCCAGTTAAAAATCCCTATGTACTGTGCGTAACCAGAGACTCTGCGGCCTGCCAGATTATGTACGTAACATATGTACGTCATACTCTGTATGCTTGAGTTTCTGGAATACTAGCCGCAACGGGCGCGGGCCGAGTGGTTCGCTCATGATGACCCGATTCGTTGTCCAGAGTGCGCCGCTTTATCCCTTTTTCCCGAGCAACATAAATACGGGGATCCTCCCTCAGTGTTGATTACCTCCTAGGTACCTACCTACCTACATTACAGACTTGATTTGCGCTTAATTCATCTCGCCCACTCTCTACGGAGTAAACATCCGCCATTCATTTCCAAATGACATCTGAACAAGGCCTGAAACTACGCAAATGCGATGTGCGGACATCTCGCGTTCTTGGTCGAAACTCCAAAAAGCAAACTCTTGCACCAAATCTTGCTTCACTTCGTCAGCCATCCGAGGTAGTCAGCAACAATGAGTGTCACCATGCTATTAGCTGTTAGTCCTATTCTCTTTTATTCCTCCCTAACGTATCTCCATCTGGATATTATACTTACGCGTGAGGGGCGATGCGGACGTAATAAGTACCGAAACCACGATAGAATCTCAAGAGTCCTTCTTGCTTGGCCACTTTGGTGAAACAGTCCACCATGCCTTTGTAGGCGACCTTTCCGTCCGGACCCTTGGATTGCTTCTGAAGTCGCGTCTTCACAAAGTCAAAGGGCAAGCTAAAGAAGCTGGCAAAGAATCCGGCAATGGCGCTCGCGCTGAGGGTCTGAGCCCGGGGAGATAGATCCGTCTTCTTCTTCAGCTGCTCCTTGGCCTCGCTGAAGAAGGCAAGTTGCCCAAAGTTCAGTCCCATGGCACGCACCACCGTGGGCGCTGCACCAGCCCACAGTGCCCCAACCCCTTCGCTCTTCGAAATGGACGTCAACGCATCCACAACGGACTTGTAATTCTTTCGCTCGGCTAGGGGCTTCAGACCATCACTCTGCATCCGGATGAGGGCCAGGTCGGCTGGATTTCCAATCATGGCGGCTAATCCTCCCGCGGTCAAGCCTGCAGCAGCTCTGTCCGCAAATCCGACCTGGTGGCCTTGATCGGTGGCTCGTGCTTTGAGTGAAGTCATTAGGGTGTCGAAGAAGCCTATACGGGCGGTGGTGTATACGGCCTGTCGCAAAAGACCCGCAGACAAGCCAGTATACAGATCCATTACCTTGCCACTGGCAATAATTTGTCGGGTGACGGAAAGTGGAGAGGGTTTCGGGCCGCCGGAACTACCTTCGCCAGCGAGTTGGATTCTGACCTTCACCATGTCGACCGGCTGGACGACGCTGGTAGCTGCCATACCACTGAGGCCACCATTGATGAAGGGCAAGGCAGCTCTCATGTATGGAGTATGGAGGAGGTCATGGACGGTGTGAGTAAGTCCACTTAGTCTGGCAGGACTAGTCGGTTCTGAGATCCTGGCGCCAGCAGATTCTGCGGCCTGTTCAATAAAGCCTCCACCCATTATGAGGAATCTTGATTCTATAGTCGATTTACGAGAAGACTGCCTACTGTCCGAGGGGCCGTATTGGAGCTGGAGAGCGAGGGAGAATAGAAGGAACGAGATGAAGATTCACCTGAGATCAATAAGGATTAGCGACATGGTCTCTCGAAGACGACCTGCATCGTACGAAAATCCAGAAACTGCAGAGACACCAAGCGTAATATGGATTCCAAAGCAAGCAACTTCTTCGCTACCTCCTATACCCGGCTTTTGGAGGGTGGATCCGGCGCAGGCGCTCCGATATTCCCGGCATTTCCGGTAGTCCGGCCCCAGCATTCCCGGCGTAGGGCCGCTCGGTACTCATAGGTACATGTAAAACATACATGAGCACGTACTGACAACACTTACTAAAGGCAAAGAAACGCGGAGTAGCTAATCTCAGGAAGCTATTCCGACGTTGTTTTGACAGCGAAAGATTGATGCGAGTCGAGAAAGCAAGTACAGCAAGTTAAGCAAGCTCGGCAAAATCCCGAACCGAGGATGTTGGCAGATTGGGGGCACGCGCGCCGCCACGAATTGGCGAAAACCGCGGGGTCGTCGTCGCAACGCAGGACCTTGTGATGGAGGGCCAAAGTGAGGATGATTCACGCTTGACGGCTATTGGCAGCCAACGTTGAGGTGGTGCGATGAACGTAGCAGCTTGATGCTGATGGGTGAGGTCGGCTTCAGTACACGTCACCACGACGTACGCACATGAGCAAGGAACTGTCGAGTAGTGGCTGGTTCTTCGAAATTGCTCCGTCCGGGTCAAATGGCTTAAATTATGGTGTTGTGTGTCGAAGTTTCTCCAATTCTTGAAAATACCATCAGCCGGCTTAAGGCAGGTTGGATCAAAATAGCCTTTGTGTTGTACGTGGAGCAGCGTCGGCTACTTAGTTGGCGGGCTCGAGAGAGAGATGAACAAAGTGAATTGAAGAGAGAATGGAGACATGAGAAGCTTAATAAATGTTGGGGATGTCTACTAAGGTCGGCAAAGAAGAGCAGGTAGGGCCGGAGAATACGGCGAGTATAATACTACATCCTTTAACACCCGCAATGAAACTCTCTGATAACTTGGATGAAAGCCAAGTATGAGGCCCTGGAGTGACGAGACTGTTGGCATGGGCTGCATTGTATCCAAGCCGCTGACAGCCGGAGAAGGTTGAGCTGACAGAGCGGCGCTTGACGATGGGCCTCCACTCAGATAGCCTCGTTCTGTAACTTGTCGGGCACTTTGGTTTGCCCCGTCCGCCAGTGCGAAGTAATGTTAATCACCACGGCTTCGTGTGGGATAGGCACGATGGTGAACTGGTGACGATTTGCCATGGACTACGGCAATGGCGGATGGATGGGTTGGGTGCCCAACAAGGTGGGCGGCATCATAGCGCTTTGTTCCCTGGTTGGGGTTGCCAGCCTGTTGCGGCGCACACTCCGGGCTGCCACTGCGAAGCCGTGGGCGTCGTATTACATATCAGTTTTGTATCCATAATAATAAGGGTTTTGTCTGTTTCTTTAGGTTAGCTACCTATCCCATTCTTTCTATGAGGTAGTTTCTTTCTTTCTATTTCCTGGGCCGCAACGGGGCCGTTGATCCACTTCCATAGTTAGATTGTAGTCTCCAAAACCATCGGCTGACAAGGCATTCACAACTTACAAGTGGACATAGGTATCTCCCGTGCTGGTCGGTACCTTAGGTATGTAGAGCCTTTACGTCGAGGGGATGAAATGTTGACCCGCCCATCACGACGGGCGCTCTTTTCAGGTACATGGCAGAGGCGTCCACGTGGGACAATATATTGATGAGTTGGCATCGCTTCGCTCGCTACCACCACCACCGTTACTAATAAACGTCCTGCTTGAGGACCAAAGGAAGATTTCTACTTCGCCAATCCAATTTTTTCACCAACTTTGTTGGCGGAGAACAGCCTTCCCGAAGCGTCCCTGACCGAACGCGTGGCGATTCCAGCATTTTACTCTGATAAGAGTCGAGAAGGCCTTTCGTGAGAGGACTGGGCAAGAAACGGTGATACCAAGAGGTCCAGTTAAGCCGAGTGCCACAGGCCGGGCAGCTTCGGAAGGTTTGTACGTGACGTCACACCAGTTACGTACTGTCGGATTATCGGATATGGGCCCCTAGGTACTACGCTGGGCGGCGATACAGGGCAGAAGTCACGTGAACACATACATCTAGGTACTTTGTACATAATTAGAATGGCCCCAAAAGACCACAGAGGACAGACACAAGTTACAACATTCAGTGAACACAGTCAATCAATACAACAACACCAATCACCAAAACTACCTTAAATCTGACAATTAAGAGTCTCACTGCCTCTACTAAGTATTTGAGAATATTTCAAACCATCGCCAAAATGTCGACATATACTACCCCTACGAACGAAAAACTTTCCAGCCTGAACTGCGAGGCGGATTGGAGGCCTTGGTTCAATATGATTCAAGGTCGCGCCTCATTTTTGGAAATCTGGGACGAAGTTAATCCGGATCACCCGGCTACGTTTATAATGAACCAAGCAGAGCCCCAGAGACCAAAGATTAGAGACTACGAAGCCAAAGCTGGCATTGAAGTGCCTACTCGTAGGACTGATCTGACCGAAGACGGGCTCGGAGCTTTTAAAGAGGATAAAGAGGAACACCAGGATAACGTCCAAGACTGGAAGATCCAGCACAACCTTTACAAGGAACAACGGCAAAGAATCCTTCAACTGAGCACTCTCATTCAGTCAACGGTCGCCTCACACTTACAGGAATCGAGCTGCCTCGCAGGGTTAACACTCACGGATTGGATTTCTAACCTGAAGAGCAGTGTTGGAGCGGACGATGATACCGAACGCGAGCGAGTCCGGTTAGAAATCCAATCCGCAAGAGTTAAATTCTGCGAGGCAGCTCGATTCCTGTAAGTGTGAGGCGACCGTTGACTGAATGAGAGTGCTCAGTTGAAGGATCCTTTGCCGTTGTTCCTTGTAAAGGTTGTGCTGGATATCAATACAACAACACCAATCACCAAAACTACCTTAAATCTGACACGTACATAGCGGCACTTGCAAATCCGCAGCTGCTGGTGATACTCGTTCGCTCACCCCGTGAAGAAGGAAACGAGTCGTCGATATGAAATGGTGCCAGCGGTATGCGGTGACTTGAGAAACCATATTGATTTGTCCAATCATAGATCAAGGTGCGACAAGAATAAACAATGTCACTGTAATCCAACGAAGTCTTGTGTTGTGAGTCGCGACTCAATTCAATTCGGGGCGGTGGCCACAATTCGCTACACCGCCAAGCAACTTCTGGAGTGGCGCGGTCGAATTTGCACTGTAAGTGTGGCTGCGATAAGCCGCCGAAGTCCCCGATAAGCCGCCGTGTCTCACAGTGCCAAGTGATGCATCCGCACCTGAAGCTTTCTTTCCAAAAGTTTTGTCTGTCCGCCATCGTCCGCGCGCAAACAATATCCGTAGCCCCAACATCACAACAGAATGCCTAAACGAAAGCGTGGCGCAGATTCAAGCTTGACGGACGTCTTGGTAAAACTTGAAGATGAAGTCTTTCGAGCTCTAAAGGCGTCCAAGGGCTTTGAGAGGCAACGGCTTAGCAAAAGGATACGTGATCAAGCCACAACTCCGGACAAGGCGCAGCGGCTGGAGAGAGAGATCTCCGTCTTGAAGGTACCATGACCCCTAGCACCATAGTCGTGATAATGCACATGAAATACGATCTCTGACACCGATACGGCCCTAGTCTCTGGATTTACATCAAACGGCCCGCGCACATTTACACCTGTCTCTGCTCAAAGTCAAATCAATTGCCGCCTCGCCCGACCTTCCCGAAGAACTTCGACGAGGAGTCTCGAAACCCAATCTACCTCCCGAGGAACAAGCCGCGCTTCATAATGTCACGAGTAACCTGTACAACAAGGATCCGGTGAGGCAGGCCACCGACCGAGCAGTCAAAGCTGTCTGCAGCCTACTAGACGTTGCAATTCCCGAAAATTCCAAGCGATCCCGCAAGGACAAACGCCAAGTCGAGGAGGAGCAGTCCTCAAACGGTACCAAGTCTTCTGTGCCTACTTCGACGCCAAAGAAGAATGCTTCGGCGGCTGAGACTGGCGGCCAATTTGACGATGAGGAGTCGGAATTCGAAGGGTTTAGCAGTCACGATGAGGATGAGATGACGAACGCACGAACCGAGCAAGGCGAACAAGAAGGGTCCGATAGCGCGTCTGAGGACGAAGAAGAGAACGTCGAAAAGTTTGACGATTTACTGGGAAGCGCGTCTGAGGAAGAAGAGGATTGGAATGACGAAAAGTATGCTCAATTTCGTGGAAAAGAAACAGTCAACTTGGATGATATATCTGTCTCTGGATCTGATGGTGAAGAGTCAGAGGCAGAGGCCGTTTCTGGCTCTGATGATGAGGAGTCAGAAGCAGAGCCTGCGACCCAGAGAACGTCAACACCACCGATTGAGACCACAACAAAGACATTAAAGAAGTCCTCGTCAGCGAGTAAGCCTGGGCTGATTAGCGGCTCAACATTTCTTCCCTCGCTCATGGGCGGCTACATATCCGGCTCTGAATCCGCATCAGACATTGAGGAGGCAAAGCCAAAGAAGCGCCGCGGACAGCGCGCACGACAGGCGATTTGGGAACAAAAGTACGGAACCGGCGCCAAGCACCTGCTGAAGCCATCCCGTAAAGGCGGCAGGGACTCGGGCTGGGACATGCGACGAGGTGCTGTTGATGGCAACGAGCGAGGGAAAAACTCTACGCCATGGAAGAAGGGCATTCAACGGCCAGGCGCTGGGCATATGGAGCCCGCGCCGGCACCCAAACCTAGGAAGAGAGACGACGAAGGGGCACTGCATCCAAGTTGGGAAGCGAGAAAGAAGGCCAGGCAGACGCAAAAAGCAGTCGCGTTTACAGGCCAAAAAGTGGTTTTTGATTAGGACAGCCATGAATGAAAAAATTGTGATATCCCTTCCCGCCATAGCAGTCTAATCCGCCACCCCGAACTCGCATGGTCGCAGCAGCCCTGGAAGCTGTCGATGCTACCAGACAGGTCGGGCAGGAAGGACCTTCCGAATGTCACACCTGATGCCGCTTTCACCCGTGTTTTGATGAAAAGAAATATCCTCTGCCATTCTACCCCATCGTTCAAGTTATTTTGTCCAGCCTATACTCTGTCAGCCCATCCATTCATCACCTATATTTTTCTTTCGCCTGATCCGTTATACTATTCATTCTCCGTACATTGGTTGCGAGTGTCCATCGCATCCGAATCCTATATAGACAGACGCCTTTACAATCCGTCATCCCATCAATCCGTCATGTCACGAGACGCAGTCGATGGCCTGGAACCCCGACTTTCCAGATTCGAATCAGTTAGAGCAACGCCAGCCAGCACCTCAAGCGTTAGCCACGAACACCGTGAAATGACAGATACAGGAGGCCGATGTTCGCAGCAAGCACAATCTTCTACCAAGGGCCACAATACATTTAAAACCGAGGCCCTGCGGCAAGCAGAAAGCAGGGCCAAGGCTCACTTAAGAAAACGACGCCTTCATGATGCGTCTGTCACGCTCGCGGGCGAATCAGAACCTCTGAAGGGTAAAGGCAGATACTTGTACTTTCTGAGCGACGGGGACGTCAAGGACATTGTCGGCATTGTCATGGATGCTGTTCGACAAAGCTTGATGACGCCGGCACGTCACCCAGTCCCACGAGGCTCTGAGGCGAGTGCCAACTTTGGCGACTCAACGACTCCAGCTCAGGGGTTTGCCTATGAAAAAACAACTTCAGGGTTTGCTTACGGAGAGCACTCGATCACGCCTCGTCTTTCTGCCGTAGCGGATCCTGCCACAACGATCAGCGTGCCCAAGACGGTCTTTTCGTCTACTAACTGGGACGATCGCCGAGTATCTCTTGCAGACTCCGTGCTCAGCTCGTCAACGAAAACGACTATTGTGTCGCGAGGAAGTGTATCTGAAATAGTTTGGACCGAGCATCGGTCCTCTGACGCGACACGCTTTCGGCATTCGCTGTTCTCGGCGGGTCATTCCCATGACGCAGTTTGTCAACACTGCCTTCGATGCCACTCACAGTCGCAATGTGGTCGATGCCACAATATGATGGAGGTTGAGAGAGCAGCGTCGGTGTGCCGCTTTGCGTCTCTCTTGCCACTGTCTACGAATCTGGCCACGAGCAAGCGAGCGTCACGTTCCACAGATGAGGAATCCAACATCACGTCTTTTCCAGAGTTGCGGCCACGAAACTGCACCAATGACTGGCTCAAACCGCCGATCGAGATAGATCAACTGCTACGAGACAAGTCGTCTGATTTGTACCGTCGGGGGGTCGATGCCCATAGTGGCTTAATGCTGAAGTCTCCTCAGAGCAGCACCTGGCCATCTCCGGTGCCCTTTGCTCTACCCTGTGACGAAAGCGTGTTTAACAGCAAAGACTCGTTCTTCAGCGCTCGACGCTATCTTCAGGATCGCCGAGTCACCGAAACATCGGCGAGGGATGGCCGAAAGCAGTCGTTCAAGTCGATGAGTTCAGCATCCTATAGTCGTCGTGCCACGCCAGTGTCTGCAGCAAATCAATCGCCGTGGCAAAGTGACGGTGAGTTGATTTCCCAGATTGTCAATACGCTCCGCCAGCACAGTCAAGATGGTGTTCGCGGAGAAGGTGTCGATTCAGGGAGACGTGGCGACTGGCCACAAGAGTCTGAGACACTACAGCCTCCTGAAGCAACGCCTATCGCGGGTCATCGATCGAGAGACAGCATCATCAAAGAGCGCACACTGAAGCCGCCCGCGCCTGACAAGGCAGGCATCTACGAAGCATTGACTGGAAGTCGCATGGTGGTGCCAAAACGAGGATGCACGAACTGCTCAGAGGACAACAGGCCGCATGTCTGTGAGGACGACGTAGAAAGTCGCACGCCACTGGGATGAGAACACGGATGCATAACCTACGGTGTGAGAGGGCAGCTCACATCCAAAATAGTCAGTCAAGCCTTTGCTCAATTATTAACTCCTGGGACTCAGATAGTTCTTTTCTCACATCCGTTTGATCTGCGAGCCAACCTGAAGAGCAGAAAGCGTGACGAGAACATGGCACAAACTGAATACACAGGAAACAGACGTCCGTTCTGTACAGATTCTGAGTACAAGTGTCTAGTTGTCTATATCTAGTGCAGATTCTATCAAAAGAGAAGTCTAATGCCCCTCATTACCTAACCACCCCCCTCGAGCTCACACCGCCAAATACCTTGCCTTAAATTGCCTTGGACGCCCGTGCCTTATTCTCCCTATGCCTCCTCTCCTTAGCGGCCGTCTTCCTTCGATTCATCCACGCCTGATTCATATCCCGTCGATTTTGCCAAAACCATGACTGGAAATCGCCAGCTTCACCTCCCTGAGCGTCTCCTTTTCCTGCTCCTCCCTCATCCTCTTCCTCATCCCCTTCATTGTAGTCTTCCTCGTAGTCTTCCTCTTGATCGTGATCCGGAGCCCAGAAGGCCCTCCTGCGAGCTGGATTCGCGGTATCAGGCGTGGGAGCCGCGCTACGGAGATTTCGATACTCAAGATCTTGGCGCGTGTAGGGCGTTGTGGGGGCGGGGTCGGCAGCTGTGTGAGGTTCGGGAGAGTCGGGGGTTTCTTCAGAGTCGTGGGCGAAGAAGCTGAAGGGGGTGGGTGCTTTGGCGGGGGTTGTGGTTGTGGTTGTGGCGGTGGTGATTTCGCGCTTGTAGAGTGCTTCCAGAGGGTGAGGAGTCTTAGTGGCGGGGATGTCGAGAGTGAGGTTCGTTTGGTGTTCTTGGTCTTGGTCTTGGTCTTGTTCTTGTTGTGGTTGGTCTTCTGACGTGTCATTGTCGTCGGAGGAGGTGGAGGAGGCGGAAGAAGATGCAGAGGAGGATGATGATGACGAAGATGAAGTAGGACGGGTGGACTTGTGGACGGGGTCTTTTCTCAAGGGCCGCGTCACCTTTTGGGGCGAGGCAATGGCCGATTTCTTCGGTGTGTCGGCAACAGACATCTTGGTGTCTTCATCTTCATCTTCATCCGAAGATGTCCCACTGCTGCTCGTATCATCCTCATCATCAGAGTCAGGTTCAACAATCTCCTCCTTCTGCTTCTTTCCTTTCTTATCCTTCTTCTTTTTTGACTCTCCCCTCACATGTCCCTCCCTATCCTTGCACTGCACTGCCTCAACCAGCGCCCCATCCTCATCAATCCAGCCCTTTCCCTCCACAAACTCCGCAGGCGACTTGCCCTGCCGTTCCGGCACAACGTGCTTAAGAAAGCTGGGAAAGGTGGTAGTCCGCTCAAACTCGTGCACCGTGATTTGCCGCGCGAGACTCTTATTCTTCGTCTTTTTCTTCTTGTGGGCTTCGCTGGCGGGAAGATTGGCCGCTACATTAGGGGGAAGACGCGTCTTGAGCAAACACTCATCCTGATCGGTATACTTGGACTTGAGACGCTTCGTCTTGTGCTTCTCCTTGTCCTTGTCCTTGTCCTTATCGGCGTGTTTGTCCTTGCTGCGCTTACTTCGCACCTTGGAGTCATTAGACTCGGTCCATCCGCGCTTCACCTTGCGATCTTTCAGGAGCACGCCCTCCACGACATTCACGTCGCGGCGGCGCTTCGAGGCTCCATCTCGTGCCTCTTCTGCTTTTCTCTTCTTGCGTTCCTTTCTGGCGTCCGCTGCTGCTGCTGCGTCTGCATCTTCGGGCTCATGGACGGGCATTGGCCGGGCCTTTTCGATGCGCATCTTGACGCCCTTGAAGGTCGTCCCGTTGAGTCTCTTTCTGAGCTTCTCGGCGTCCGCTTCGGGCAAGTCCACGTAGCCGTAGCGCTTTTCGGGGAAAGTCTCAAGCGTGTGCAGGGAGATGTTGCGGGCCTGGGGGAGCACAGAGGCGGGGAGGACGACTTTGAGGAGGTCTTGGTCCAAAGGCGTGATGTGTAGGCGTGTGTGTGCGTTGCAGCTGTCCGATGTATCAGGGGCGGTCGACCGTGATGGATCGCTTTTTAGAGGCGATGAAGAGTTTGCAGTCATCGCCGCTGCGGAGGGGTAGAGAGGGGGATGAGGAATGAAAATGTAGGAATTTGGGCGGTTTGGGACAAAGGGCGAGAGGAGTTCTTTGTCCAAACCGGAGGGGCTCTCTGGAGTCTGGAGAGCAGTTCTTGCTGCAAGGTCGACAACTTTTTTTTCTTGCAGGGGTCTGTACTCCGTATTTTCTCCGTTCATTAAGAAGTGGGTCCGATTGGACCCCTAGACCGCGACCAAATGCTCACCAGGGAATAGTTACCTATTAGGCTCCCTGGACTGCTGGTGCAAAGAATGTCATGATGATGGCAAAAGCAGCATGTCCTCGACACGATGCGGTGTGACTCCTCAAAAGGCAAGCCGCTTCATTCTACTCACACATTTATAATTTACAATCATACATTTTAACCATTATACAAAGCTCGCTATCGCGTTACATTCATAACCAAGACCCAGGCCAACCACCCCAGCCATGGACATGCAAGTGAGTAGTGATACAGTGTTACCCTGTCTTCTCTTTCCCCTCTTAGCGTTTGTTAAATATGCAATATCAAAATGGGGCGCATTCGCCTCAACACCTGGCCTGTGGTGTAGTTTGGAGCAGACTACGAGGTGTTGTCCCGACTGTCTCCGCCAACTGCCTTCCACCAGACATCTGTGCTCCAGCGAATGATTCGCTCAGCAGCACCTCGGGGGGTAGCAGCAGGGCGCACATCGAGATAGAAGACCGGCTCACCAGTCGGCTCAGGCTCGCCAGAGTAGTAATCAATGACGTAGCGAACCTGCTCTCGTTCCCCGTTGACGTCTCGGGAGACATACCAGTCGTGTCGGTCAAAAGGCGGCTCAGTGCTGTGTCATACATGTCAGCGTCTTGTTTTCTTTGATTTTTGCCTCGTAATAGCAATGATTGCCTACCCAAACTTGGAGGGATAGATCCAGCCCAGCACTTGAAGCATCGTCGCCTTGGGCGTCAGATCCTTGGGTCGGCCTTGGAACCGAATGAGAGTGGGATTGGGCTGGTCTCCATCCCAGTTGCGCTCAAGCTCTTCGGGAGTATGAGCCTCGCCGCGCCGGCAGACCTTCCACCCCTTGTACAGGCCCTTGCCGAAACGCTGCTCCCACCCAACGACCTCGGCCCAGGCACCTTCGTTCAGAAAGTTATGGACCGAGACCATGGATTCGACGGCTGTGATGTCGGTGTCTGTGTAGCCCTTCCGCAGCAGAGCATTGTACATTTGCTGCGGAGACGGGTACTCCCACGTGCCGTCGCCGGACCCCCTGGGAATCGAGGACTCTTCTCGACTTGTCGGTAGCGCCACGGTCTGATTCGGAGCTTTCTTCTGCGATAGATCGGGGAACATGTAGTTGAGTGGATTGAGCTGCGATATTATCGACTTGGGTTTGTCGCTAGCGGTGCGAGCCTCGTGAGGCACGGGACATCCTGACGGCGTCGAGCTGGAGTTTGCGTCGGACTTTGGCTTCAGCGCATCGAGCGTCTTTTCGTGCATAGGGCAACCGGCCTGTACAGAAACGTGAAAGTCAGCGATTGAAGATCAGCGACGCTTGCGATATTTCATCGAGGAATTTAAAGGTCGCATACTGGAGGCGCTCCATCTCGGGCGATGTGAGGGTGGCCAGCGGGCGTCCGCACGGCAGCGGGAGATTCGTCAGCCCAAAACCAGCCCATGGCGAGTAGAGAAGAGCCAGGAAGAGTAAATGTGCAAGAAATTCTGGTAAGACGGCAGGTTGGGGGTGCCTTTCGTTGCACAGAGAGACGGCGTAGACAATAGAACAATGTGGTTCAATACTCCGTAAAGAGCGGCGAAATTTGTCATTCGCGCAATCTGATCGCCTCCAGCAAAAGGCCCGCGCGTCTTTTTCCGAACATGAGGAGCCGGCGCAAGGCGACGCCCTGGAATGGCCTACGTCACCACTCACGTGCTCAATGTAGCGCAGACTGCAGTAGGTTACAGGTATTTGCTGTTGCCTATCAAAGCTTCCGTCCGTCACAGACGTCACAGACTCACAGCGCCACAGGATCGTCGACTTCGGACTTCCTGCGTCCCTGATTCCTTTGCCGTCGAACATGGACACATCTCGCATGCAGCGGTGATCCCTACGAATTGTGACTTGCGACTTGCAATGCGGTCCTGTCTCGCAGGCTGCCGGACCTGGCTGCGACCCCTCCGGCAGACGACAGCTAGCTCGATCGTCTCCTTGCGCCAGGGCACATCGCGACTTCACCACACGAAGCACATACCGTGGACGTGGAGGCGCGTCGACAGGCCATCTTTCCCATCCCGACGACTCGTCCTTCAGGCGTCCGCCGGCGCAGCTACCCTGAGCGCCGGCGCCTTCATTGAGCTCTCCAACAAGGACAATGGCGCGCCCCACGAGACGGGAGAGCTGCGGATGCTCGAGGTCTCTCGCGACGAGATACGAAATACGATTGGCGAAAACGAGCACGGCCTGTACCGAATCGCGCACAAGATTGTCCTTCTTCTCGACATGTATGTGTGGGAGCCGCTCTGCACCGGCTTCCGCTTCCTGCAGCTAGTGTTCATCTTCGTGCCCGTCATCGCCACCGTCCCGGCCCTCTGGCTCGGTCCGCGCCAGCCCAACCGCGATAACGAACGAAGCGGCACACTCTGGTGGTATGGATTCCTCGTCAAGTCCATGGAGCTGGCAGGCCCGGCCTTTATCAAGCTGGGCCAGTGGGCGGCCTCGCGCTCCGACATCTTCCCCAACGAGATGTGCGAGACAATGTCCAAGCTGCACTCCAACGCGCCCGCGCACTCTATGCACGCCACGCGCAAGACCGTCGAAGCCGCCTTTGATGGCCGCCGCTTCGAAGACATCTTTGACGAATTCGATCAGAAACCCCTCGGCGTGGGCGCCATTGCCCAGGTATACAAGGCGAAGCTCAAGCCCGAGTTGGCCGAGTCCATGTCCAATGGCCTTCACGGCGGCGAGGAAAGCGCTGGCTTGACCAAAAACGTGCGGCGTCATGTGGACGTTGTGCTCAAGAGCTCGCCCAAGCGCGTCCCCTCCTCATATGTGGCCGTCAAGGTGCTCCATCCCAAGGTCGAGAGAACAGTGAGGCGAGACCTGAGAATCATGGGCTTCTTCGCCTCCGTCCTCCACTTCATCCCAACTATTGAATGGCTATCATTACCGGACGAGGTCGGTCAATTTGGCGAGATGATGAAGCTCCAGCTAGATCTGCGCATCGAAGCCGCCAATCTGGAAACCTTCCGCCGCAACTTCAAAGACCGCTCCACCGCCTCCTTCCCCTATCCCTATACCGACTTCACCACGCGCAACGTGCTCATTGAGGAATTCGCCCAGGGCATCCCCCTCGCCTCCTTCATGGAAAACGGCGGCGGCGTATTCCAGCACGAAATCGCCGACGAGGGCCTCGACGCCTTTCTGCGCATGCTCCTCCTCGACAACTTTGTCCACGCCGACCTGCACCCCGGCAACATCATGGTGCGCTTCTACCAAGCTGCCCAACCAGAGCTCCGGCTCAGCAAGTCCCACGCGAATAGCAGCACCAGTAGCAGCAAGGACATTGACGTGACAGAGCAAGTCCTCGAGCGTCTACGACCCTACCGCCACCGCTCCAACAAAGCCGCCTGGGAAGCCGAGCTAGCCAGAATTGATGCCGAGGGGTATCGCCCCCAACTCATCTTCATAGACACGGGCCTGGTGACTGAGCTCAACGCCACCAACCGCGCCAACTTCCTCGCGCTTTTCCGCGCTGTGGCCGAGTTTGACGGCTACAAAGCCGGGCACCTCATGTGTGAGCGTTGTCGTCAGCCTGACGCTGTTCTCGACAAGGAAATTTTTGCTCTCAAGATGCAGCACCTTGTCCTGGGGGTCAAATCACGGACCCTCGCGCTGGGGAATGTCAAGATTGGGGATATCCTGCAACAGGTTCTCTCCATGGTGCGCACCCACCACGTGCGTCTTGAGGGGGACTTTGTCAACGTCGTGATTAGTATTCTGCTCCTGGAGGGGATCGGTCGGAGTTTGAACCCGGATGTTGATTTGCTGAGTAGTTCGTTGCCTATTCTGCGGCAGTTGGGGGCGCAGTCGGGGGCGAGTATGGCGCGCGGGGGGGACTTTTCCATGATTTTGGTCTGGATGGGGCTTGAGGCGAGGAAGTTCCTGCAGGCTAGTGTTGATGATGTAAGTTCATGTTTCCAACTTCCTGGTCTGTTCGTGATGAAGTTTCTCCCCGATCGATTGAGTCTGCCATGGAGTGGAGATCGGCTCTCTTTCGTAATTGTACTAACTTCATGTGTCTAGGTCGAGCGATGCGTCAAATATGATTTATTATCTCCGAATGTGTAGTTTTTGTAAACATTGTCATTGTCATCACGGGCGGGCACTCTTCTTGTACACTGCATGGAAATACATAACTTCTCTTTCTTGACACATTGTATTCTGGTGCCCTCTTGTTGTCACAAATCTCATTCTCTCCTTTTTGCAAGCATATTCGGTGTCCTCGTGTCGTTGGAAGCCGGTCTCAGTCATATTCCTGTCATTCAGTCAGGCGTTTGTATGAAAAATGTACATGAGTACCATAAGTTACATGTCTTGTCCTTTCCGGCATAACCACCCGACTTACAGCCTTGTTCAGCACATGGTCACAAGGGGGTGTTGTTGTTGTATATATAGCTCTATAATCACACTTGTCACGTCAAGCAGAACACACAGCACCGGCACGCAAGTTGTAGCAGCACCCATAAGCCATTATAACTGTGTTAATAACAATACTGCCTCCATCGCGATGTTCATAGCGATGTCCCACCAATAAGCCAACAAGCCTGGCCCGCACACGCAACAAATACAGAGCAAGTCTACACTTTGGGACATTAGAAACGGTGTCCATATCCACATGTACCACTATGCACTGTTCGTGTAATTCTCATCATGAAATAAACAACTCAAGACCGAAGAAAAAAGCCATCAACAAGTCCTAGAAACAAGGACTTTCCGGAACTCCTCATTGGAACATGTGCATCATCCGTAATTAAGTTCCGCGTCTTCATGTGTTTGCAACAACTCCTAAGGTAGCTTTACTGAATAGAGACCAGATACTTGTCTCGTTTAGGAAGGGTATGAAGAGAAGATCAAGTTGTCGACATATCATCAAGTGCTCATGTACGTTGAAACCAGTAGCATGGGTGACTCCAACCGACTATACCCCTTCTTCAGCTGATGTTGGCGCTGAGATTTATGCCAGCAGCCGCAGCCGCAGCAGCAGCAGCAGCACTGATATTAGGGTTCACCTTGACCTCTGTCGGCTTCTCCCATAGATTTCTCAACAAAACACTAATCCCATCCACATCCTCCGCGCCAGCCATGCCCACCCCACTGGCCTGCTCCCCGACCTGACTCCCCGCAACTCCCTCAAAAGTCGAGCTAGCTCCATTGGCCACCCTGATAGATTCGCCAGTCTTGGACGCAGTCTGCCGAACATCAGGCATGCTCGCATTGCGGGTATGCCTGATATTTGCCTCCGTCGAAAGACGCCCACGCTTGCCATTGACGATGGTATTGGCGGGTACTCGCGGCACTCTTCCGATCTTCTCCATGCCTGGAAGATGACTGAGCCGGTTCAGTGATCGCGCAACCGGGTTCTGGTATCGCCGGACGACGAGATACTCCATTCCTGTCCTCTCTAGAAGTCGGCCGATGCGAGGGTCACGGCTGTTCCCTCCGTCGTAGCCGCCAGATCCACCGACACACACCAGAGGGCTTGATCCGACTACGCCTCCTACGCCCGCCAGTCCATGGCTGGGTTCGAGAACAGAGCTGGCTCGTTGCAGGTTCAACTTTTGCTGGGTACGTGATTTTTCCGCGGGGAGGGCCGCTGTGCTTCTGCTTGAACTTGGGACTAATGTGCTTGCATCCATGTCCATTCCACTGGGAGCCAAAGTCTCTGGTTCTGATTGCTGGAGGGTAAAGCCCTGGCTAGCAGTAGATTTGGTATCTCCAGTTACACCCTCTAGGCTCTGGCTTGTGCTTTGGACAGGTGGCTGGTAGAAAGAACCCTGGCTGGCTAAGCCAGATGTGGGCGCGTCAACGAATCGTGAAATGAGATCTTGTTGGTTGCTGCTACTGGCCAGTGCTGCTGCTGCGCCATCCGTCGAGCTAATAGATCTGGTAACCTGGGCGGGTGCACCCTTTGCTATTTCCACAGTCATCTTTGGCGGAGCACTTTGTGGGGGTGTACGCTGTAATAGGCGGGAGGTAAGGTATTCCTTGTGCTGCGACGTAGCCTTGCTGGCCACTGACGCGGGAGAGTGTTGCTCCTGCTGCTGTTGTTGTTCGTCTGAGAGCTGCTGTTGCTGTTCATATTGTTGCTGCTGCCGTTGCTGCTCTTGCTGGCCGTGTCGGAGCTGTGTTTGCGGTTCTTCGTGAGGTCGCATTTGTGGCTGCTGATTCACTACCCCCTCCTCCTTCTGCTGCTGTAGCTGTGGCGTCTGAGAAAGGGTGCTGGGGACCACAGGCTGCGACATTTCCGTAGTTGGACGCAACGATGGCTGCATACTGTTGTTGATGGAACTTTTTCGGGATACATATGGCGAGTTGGAGCCACTTGCATCAACCCATTCGTCGTCGGGATCGTCGCTACCAAGATCAAATCGCACCTGTGTCTTGCTCGTCTTGGCGGTGTGGCGATGTACACCAGTGCCGCTCGGCGCCCGCTTCAGCTTGTCTGAGGATTTAGCTCTCTTGGCGACTTCCACTTGGGAGCGATTACGTTTCAGACTCGTGTGCGATAGACTTTGGGGGATATTGGCCGACGTCGATTGACCCTGCAGTTTGACTTCGCTGGTTGCTCTCCGATGCGGTGGCCGCTCAACCTCGGCGGGCAAGGCCGGTCCTGACGTCTGCCTTCGGGTCAGTTTGGGGGGCGGGCCGTGCGCATTTGCATGTTTATGAAATGCTTTAGTCGAAGGAACGCGTGTGTTGAAGCGGCTGACGTGATGATGCTTCTGAGACTTGACGCGATGCTGGTGCGACGGGCCTCCCGTGTTATTTGTACCGTCGCTCTGAGAGCCGCTGTCGCGATGATTGAGGGGGGGTCGTTTTAATTGGCCACTCGGTGGTGCGTTATCCGTTTCCTTGTCTCGAGGCATGATGCCGCACCTCAGCCGCGATCGGTGTTTTATGACCGGAGAGACGCACGCACGTGCAGAGGCGTTGGGTGGTATGTTCGTGTCGTACGATGCGATAGAACGGACGGATATGGTAGGTTGAGCTGGTCAAGTTTTGGCTCGGTGCGCCCGCGGGTGTAACAGCTGCTTTCCTTTCAGTCTTGGAGTCGTCTTTCGACTGGTGGAAGTTGCGAAAGGGGCAGGGGAGACGGGCGCCCTGGTCCCTCAGCTGGATGGTGTCGCAGATTGATCGCGCCGTGGAGGAAAGAGAGATCCTCAACGCAATGCCAGGACTGATGGTTGTGTTTTGGTTTGTTGGCTCGTAGGCGTAGAAGCTGATGTACGGAGTATGCAGATGTGGTATCAATGCACGTAATAGGTATGCAGCGGCGACACGGGACACGTGGGAGTAGGTAGTCAAGTCGAAGTCGGCACACTTCTGTAGACTGTGACGTAGACGATGGATGACAGAGATTCCGGCAAAGCTCAAGTTCAATGGATTTAAATGGACTTAGAAGGCTCAATCGGTAAAATTGGCGATGTACTGGCCTCGAGGCGATGGCGTTGGTGGTTGTTTAGAGAAGGTGACTCTAGCTACAGTGTAGGTATGTATAATAATGTACGTGCTCCGGTCCGGGCGATACTTCGATGACAACAAAGGCAGGCCCAGCAGAATGATTCCACCTTTCATCGTCTGTAGGCCAATCAGCCGCGACGCGCCTCGACTTTAAGCTAGGAAGTTGTCCCGCTCAGAACCATCATCGCCCTCTGCTCAACACAGAAGTTCAGAACCAGAACACCTAACGTCTTGTTTACCATTCCACTTCTTTCTTCTCTCTCCAATCTATCGTAGGCAGTCTGGCCGGCTATCTCCCCGATCGCATACTCACACCGGTCGAAATACGTTGACGAGCCAACTAGAATGAGAATTGCGAAGGTTGCGTTCCAACGCGACAGCAGAGCTTCGACGCATGCAAAGCCATGTATATGGGGCATGGATTAACTATGATGTTCTGGAATCGCATACTCGTGGGTGAAACGTTTAAAAAAGACACCCACTAGGAGTAACCTGAATCGGTGAACAGCCGATTGAATCCGAGAGCAAGCGACTGTCACAGTGCCAGGCCAAGGGGCAGCCTCGGACGCATACTGTCGCCCATGTCTCCATTCGGAATGATGTTCTCGATTTAATAACTTGACTCAATTAGGTGCATTCATCTGGCAGGATCGTCGCTGCCGTTATGGTCAGACTCGTGCAAATCCCCTCCTTCACAAGCGGCACAGCCTATATGGTCCATATTTTCTCCTCGTGCCCATGGCCATCAATGTCAGAAGGGCGGACTTCCCTGACGATGCGAGTTCTTCATCCTCGTCTGCCACAAGACACGTACGCTAAGCCCTAAGTCCTCTATCTAGCTCATTACTCTAGCGAGGTACTCACACAAACGATTCTTTCGATTTGGTGACATCGAAGGACGGGAATGTTACTGCACGATAGGCTTGCACAGGGCTTTGAGAGGTCGACTTTTGTCCGAAACTCCAAGCACGAGAGTGGCGACAAAGTTTTGCTTGTCTCACCTTCCACTTACGAAAACCTCCCATGGAGAGGAGATATAGTGAAGGCTCTGAGTGGTTTATTTCTCATCCACCACGGTCACGTCCGCGCACCGTAAAGCTGGACCATAGATGGCTTCACCGCAACTGCTTGGGCATGGTCTCCTGGCTCGTTGTCAAAAGTCGCTCGGTGCGAGTGTAAACTCTCGGAACAAGCGCTTCCCATGTATTATGCATTTCGCAAACATACACAATCCCTCAGTGACTATCAGGTAGGTAGGTACCTACATGCCCCCACGTCCGATGGTTCCTGGCCTCCACTTGAAACATCAAGAGCCGTTGGACCTTGTTCGGATTATCCCATACCGGGACGTTACATTGTGCAACGCCGTAATCTTTCCATCGTGATTCGTGTCTCATCACTGATCAGAAATAAAAGATCTTCTCATCCGTGTTTTCGTTACATCTTTGATCCCATGGCACACATCCGCGGACACAGAATGGCAGATGTCGGGATCGCGTAAATGGCGTGGGGCCGCGAGATTTTATTAATGACAATGACACGGCGACGGCCTGCCGGGAAGGCTGTCTTCTCGTAAGCACTCATGCCTGCAGTTGCCGCTTTTTGGACAGAGATGGGCTTCGGATGAGGCAGCCTCTTGCAGCCGGTGCTTCCCGCTGCCGGGATTAGCGGCCCGGAGACCGGAGGCAGTCCCTTAAAGTTAAAAAGTGTGCCAATGTATGTATGTATCTACATACATAATGATGTAGACTACCTGTCTATGTACATACTCTGTGGTATGACCACAAGTGACATGTCCATCGTCAAGAGGCGGCATGCCAATGATGCTACTGCAACATTGAAAGGTCACGACCGGTAAGGCCTAGCACACTCCTTTACGTAAATACCACTTGATCCAACGGGAGGTCTTATTACGGAGTATACCTAGCAGCCCTGCTTTGATGATATGTATCGTGAGCTTCATGTCCAGCGTTCAAATCGCGCGGGACACGGCGTATGTAGCGGAGCCGGGGAGCCTCAGCTTGCTCCGGAGTCCGGCTTAGCTCCAGAAGTGCACCCCCTGCATCGCAACAAAGGCCTGGAGCTGGAGCTCTTGCGTCAACTTTGTTTTGGATCTGTTACGTCATCCCGCCGCTTCAAACGAAATGCATCCCAATCCTCTGGACCCGTGAACCATGCCGCATCTTTTGCCGGGTTGGCACACATCATCTCGGTCACGCCCCGAGTGTATGGAGGAGAGAACGCGCGGCACTGTGCGCAGACCAAGATACATAGGTATGTACTCCATAGGGGAAACCACAGTCCATTTTCCATCTGGCATCGTGGACCACGACGAGAGAACAATTACGTTAGAAGAATGCGGTTCCTCGCGGAGTGCTGCCCACAACGTTCGTTTAGATTTGGTACTGGAGATCATGCGATACCCCTCCCTGTGTTACAACTTACTACAGAGCAATGTCGGCACGTAAGCCGCGTTTTTCAATTATGAGGTATGTACATAGCGGCGGTACGCTGTGTTCAAGGTATGTACCTAGGTATTTCCGATCGTTGTGTGTAATAATAACACATTCGAAGCGACCTGTGCGCCCTACCTACAAGTGGCATCGCTACCAACAGCCAGGCTCGCGAATCGCTAGGGGCTGATGTCGCTTGTCGCGGTCACCATGAGATTGTAAGTGCCGGAGCATTCGTAATCCCAAGATCGCTTTATCGTAACCAGATGCACAGTGCATGCTCAAGTTATGATAACGTTGACAAAAGATCCGTTGAAGGCTTGGGCAATCCCTGTTGCTCGTGAAAATGACAGCAGACCCTGATTGAACGTTGCCTTCCACTTACTACGGAGTATGTAAATATGACACACCGCGCCGCACAAGACGCTGGAGCATCGCGTTCGCATAAGCAATCCATGTCGCAGCGTGCATTGACGCCGAGGCAGTCAGTCGCTTCCAACTTGTTTGAGGATTTCATGAAGGCCGCGTTCACATTAAGGAAGGACGTCAATGACGGACTGTTTGCAGTCCCGAGCGTACTCCTGAGTGTGTATGTATGCACCTGTACGGAGTATCAAGAAGGTCACATGACAAATCGTATTGTAGATCATAGGTACCTACGGAGTACGGAGTACGGAGTACACGACAACAGGAAAGAATTGAGCAGGGGGTAAAGATCCGTCTCCGTCAGCCGAGCAACCGAGGCAGGCAGCAGGGGACCGGAAGTGAAAGTTGGACCTGCAAATCTTGGCCCTGCCAAGGAAAAGAGAACAAAGATGTGGTTCGATATACATGTGTATATGATATGTACTTGTGGAAGTTTGTAATTTGTGGTACACGTACATACATGATACAACATAAGGTACCTAGTCAGGTCGCCGCCAATTACCTAACTGGGTGCGATAAGGGAAAAGCTTGACGACGTACGGAGTACAGAGTCAGCATCCACTACCTAGGTACCTACCTCCTAATGTATGTTAGGTGGAACGGTGGACGGTGGACGGTGAGAGCCGAAAATATCGAAAAGATGGGGAAATTAGGGAAGAAAGAAGGAAAATATCCGTGCCGTCCATTTCCATTGCGCTTCTCGTTGCGGCACTACGGTTGTTGAACAATATCGTGATTCGTGAGACAAGAGTCAAGACCCCGGGTTTGATTCATGAAGTGCTTGGCCCTGTTGGCCGCTGTGTTTCCGTTGAAACTTGGAGGCAACAAGTTAACAACGACATCAGTATTTTACCCCACGACTTATGTACTTGGGCTTAGTTTCTCGCCGTCTTCTAAGTTCTTACTGTAAACATGTACCTCCCCCCACCAGCGATCCAGTCATCCGTCATCGCTCAGTTCTAATAACTTGTGACCACAGGTTTGTCCACCCACAGGTTAGTCCTCACAATCAACTGAGTGGACGAGTTGGAACGCGCACATGTCACACTTTTCTTGTGTGCCGCGACTCGACGATTTGCATCAGTGCTTTCCTATCACAACATTTGAGTCACAACATCTGAGTTCCCTGTCTCGACTCTCGACCCTGTCAGCTGCGCGCCGCACCCGTTGAGAGCTAGAGCATCAGACAGATCAGTTCAGCCATCGCGTTTTTTCTCCCTCCAAATCTGGTCGTTATCTGTTGAACCTCCCACTATCCTGCATCATTTCGCACGCTACTCTATGCTCGCCGGTATCTTGCAACGGCCTCCTGCCTCAGCAATTCATGGGACCACGAATCTGCCAGCTCCTGCTCACTTACTCTCTCGGTAGCCTTGCTTGATTTCCCCCCTCCCCTCCATCTTGAATAATCAAAATTGGAAACAAGCCAAATATCCTAAACTTTGTTGTTGGAATTTGGACTTTCTAGAACGCTGTAGGCCTTGCTGCATCATTGCGCCAAAGGATAAGATCACACAGCTGTCGGTTTCAATGACGCCGATAACCCACGGTTATCTCATCTTGGCCTCCGTCGTCACCTGATTTCCAGACACCAAATCGCATCTGAGGGCATTCATTGCAAGTTCTGAAAGAACTGTACGAATCATTACCACTGCCTCGCTTCACATACTTTCTCAAGAATCGATATGGCACATAATCACGCGGTACAACGAACAGCCCCAATCGCCATCGCCCCGGGACCCTCGAGGCGACGTCCGACTCCGCAACCGCGAGAGAATGGCAGAAAGTTCGAAACTGGTCCCAATGGTGCTCAAACTATTGCTTCAACCGAGGCTCCGTCGCTGTCTGCTTCG
Source organism: Claviceps spartinae (assembly GCA_018360215.1). Taxonomy (NCBI): domain Eukaryota; kingdom Fungi; phylum Ascomycota; class Sordariomycetes; order Hypocreales; family Clavicipitaceae; genus Claviceps; species Claviceps spartinae. The sequence continues at coordinate 67,434 of SRPX01000048.1, forward strand.
ATAGAACCATGCCAGTCGTGTCGGTTTTCAGCAAAGAAATGCATTCTCAACCATGCTGAGGACATTTGTGCCGCTTGTCAGGCGAGCGGATCTGATTGCTCCTTTATAGAGTGTACATTCGTAAGCCCCCATTCTCGAAAGCGGAAATTGAACGGAAAACCGCATTGCGAAGAGATCTCAAGTAAGCGAAGGTAAGGCTGAAAGATCGCTGAGAATAAGCGTGCGCGTCTTGCCATGTATACAAGTGCCAGGTTCATGGCGACTTAGAAGACATCGCAGAGCTTCCACACCGCATTCCTCATTGACGGGGCTGACGATTCTCCCCATATTTAGCTCGCCGACTATTTCTAGTCGCAAACTCATCGAATCTAGTGGTTCCAGTACCGCTGCGAGTTCTTTTCTCGAAGATGTGGCCAATGTAGGCGGTCCGACCATGCTTAAGCGGACTCTCGGCATGCAAGATGACCGATACAGTCAACACATTGGTCTAACGACGGATTTCGAACCATCATTGATTAACTTGTCGACTTTTGACCCACAAGATGAGAGTCTACTATCGAGAGGCACGCTTCGAAAAGTCAGCAACGAGGACACTTTCTTGATGTTGCCAGATAGCAGCACTCCTGGACATGACCACATCGTCGAGGACTTGGACGCAGTTGAGGCGGTTGTCTCACCACATGGTCGCAAGCTGATTGATGTGTACTTTCGAATAGTACATCCTGCTTTTCCAATCATTCAGAAACATGTGTTTCTGGAAAAATACGAACGCTCTCACCGCGAGTTTTCGCCTCCGATCCTGGCAGCAGTGTATCTCCTCGCCATCAATTGGTGGGACCACTCGCCAGAGCTGGCATACCTACCCCGTCCCAACGTCCGGGAACTTGAGAGACTGATTCGTGGCACCTTGGCAGACGCAATGAATCGGCCCAAACTGTCTACGATTCAAGCTGGCCTACTTTTGTCTCAGCGGCCGGAAGGTGACCAGTGGGCACCAACGGCTCAGCTTGTGGCCATTGGCCAGGAACTCGGCCTGCATCTGGACTGCTCAAATTGGAAAATTCCACTGTGGGAGAAAGGATTGAGGAGGCGTCTTGCTTGGGCGCTATACATACAGGACAAATGGGGTTCCCTTATTCACGGCCGTCCTTCTCACATATTCGCGTCCAACTGGGGTGTTCGAGCTCTGTCCGCCAACGACTTTCCAGACGCAGAGTGGGATGAAGGAGACGCGGACGAGACAGAAGACATTGAGAAAGGTCGTTTGTTATTCTCGCGCTTCGTGCAGCTATCGGAGATTCTGTCCGAAATCTTGGAGACCTTCTACACGCTCCGTTCGACGCAAGCCATTGCCGACGCCGGACTTCAGAGTACTCAGCTGGTCTTGTCTCTTGCAAAGCCAGTTCAGCTCAAGCTCAAGGAGTGGTACAGCAGTCTGCCCGCGAGCATTCGTCTGGAGTCGTACTCGCTGACGAATTACATCTTCGATTCACCACCATGCACAACAGACAGGTTGTCTAGCATTGGGTATCTACACCTGGGTTACTTTGCGACAGAGATTACGTTGCACCGCAAAATCATTCGGTCCCTGGCATCAGCCTCCAGCACTGTAGATTCCTACGTTCAACATATCTGTCGAAGCGCAGCAAAGGCCCGGTTGATTTCCTCGATGGATTTCGTCAACCGGCTTGGCCCTCATCACTTGCAGTCTTTTTGGTTTTTTGCATCAAAGACAAACTTTGCGCTGATTGGCACGTTTGGGTCTCTTCTTTGGGCAACTTCTCCCGGGCGAGAAGAGGCCGAGTGGTATCGGCGCCGGCTGGGAGAGTATCGGTGGACGCTCTCGGTTAGCTCCAAACCAGGTGGGAGCAGAGGGCTCACACAGTTCGCCATGACCATGTTGGATATATCCACAGGCTTGCTCAAAAAGCTTCCAGAGAAGCCTCTTATAAGCCGGAGTGGGAGCACGGCGGATCTTTCAGCTCCTCCGTCGTTCCCCGGATCATTTTCTGGGGGCGTCAGCCGCTTGGGTCAGTTCAGTCATACTCACAGCTCTGATGTGAGCAGCATGCAAAGCCCTCTCAGCGATGATTCTATGAGCGAAGACGACATAAAGGATGATTGTTCGACGCCCAGCTAGCATGGCATCTTGGCAGCGGCATATTTAGGCACTTGGTGAGATCTATCAACTGTGGCCCTCTGTATGTAGGGTTTGCTTCTCTTCGTTCAATGACTTGTACATGGTCTGGGGAATGGATGTGCATGCGGTTCAAATCTTTTCTATGTGGCTGTTCGCGGATTAAGGCTGCAATTCGTGTGAGCCATTCACAATGGTTCTGGCCAGGGGCATGCACGTTGCCTACGAACCTGCACTGCATGGGGACGCCTGTGTTATGTGGAGTTGAAGCTGCATGATACACCCAGGTAGTAGGAAGACAATTGAACTTTTGGCGCAGAATCAACGCGCGTTTCCTGGTTCATCTAGGTACATGGGTGATGATTGTCACAAAAAAGTGGCATATGCACCTGCAATGGGCATGTAAGAACAGTTGAGTCAACATCATATGTGACCTCTTGGAATAAACGTATGAAGAAGAACATTTGGCAGGTCACAGAACATGCATGTGGCTACTGAACAGAGACATCTGGAAGAAATATTAGTATTACTGGATCCCATAGGACTACTCAATCACCAACCAAGATATATCTAGAAAAGAAGATGGCTTGCGCCGTACACGTAACACATGCAAGTCCACTAACGGGGATATTTCTGACAATATACAAAACAGGGGTATAAAACAAATCGAGAAACACCAGACTCGGGTAGAGTGTATGTAGTCCTCATCCTTCTTCTTGTCTATTTTCCTTGATGTAGTAACTCGCATCGTATTGTGCGAGCTACATGAAACTGCCTCGAGGCCAAATATCAAGGACGCCATACGTGGCGGCGCCCTTGTTGGCACTCAACTCGCTCGATACTGTGACGCAGCATGGCGGGCAAGAGTCAAGACCAGTCCGTCATCCGCAAATGCGACGGCACGAAATTAAGCTCTGGAGTAGTTGCCGCGCAACTCGTGCCACCTGTTCTCCTGCCTGCCCATCTCGGCCTCTATATCTGCCAGTAGCGTCATACGTGGTTCAACATGCTCAGCAGCATCGGGATTGCTGGTAGACCCCTCCAAATTTTGCAACTGCTCCTCAATCACGCCAAGTGCATGTCCAGGGGTTTCCAACGGTGGAATCTGCGGGGCTGGGCCCTTGAAGCGTCTCGAGGTCTTCTCCAGTTCCAGAGGTGGCGGTTGAACAACACGTCGGGCTTGCGCAGCATTACGATTCGAGAATGTGGGACAATTATCTCCGACACGGTGGTGCCAGGAGTTGCTCCTGCCTCTGGTACCATCACAAACCTTGCGAGACAGGTGTGTACTCGCCGCGGTCATCGAATGTTCGGTAGAGAGATCAGTCATTGTCGTTCCATCACGGTCTTTTCTGTTGAGCAAGGAACCCTCATCGTAGGCGCGCCGAGTGGGTAGATGATTTGGGAGGGGGTGAGCACGGTTACCCTCAAATAGGCCTTTATTTGATACAACTGGAACCTCGATTGCTCGATTCGCCAAAATTCGATTCCGAGAGCCGACGAGAGACCTGTCGGCACGGACCGAAGCAGGAATTGCTAATTGCTTCGCGTCGCGGACAGCAAGCACAGGTGAAGATCTGCTCCTCGAGTGCGCCTTGGATGGTGGAGGCAATGTTACAGCGGGTCTCTGCAAATTCTCGGACGAAAGATCGTTGATGGAGCTCGTGGGTGCAGCAATCCCAAAGCTAGAAACAGAACTGCCCGCTGCCTCCTCGTTACACCAAGCATACAGCGGTGTTCTCACTTCTGGCACGTGCAGTATTGTTTGGAAGTCGTTCCGCGGCAGCCATTGACTGCCAATGCTCTCTGGCCTCCGCTGCGCATGGGAAGCTTGATGACCCGCGGTGGGACGAGACAATTGTGCTTGAGAAGTCGACTTGTGTGTCACGGACTGTACAGGACCAGCGCTCTTTGCGATCGTTGGCGGCGGGGGCCGCGGTTGGCTTGAGTGCGCTGCGGCGGGTTGGGGAATTGTTGGTTCGCCTCTAGATAATTTGCTCGAGAGATGGGTGAGAGTATCACCAAGGGATTTCCCAATTTCCTGGAATCTTGACCTGGGAGAAAAATCTGATCTACGAGGGACCGGCCTCGGTCGATCCATCACCGATGGGCTACTTACACTTTCGCTCAAGTCAGGTCGGCGCTGATCGTGTGACAACCAACGCATGTCTCCAAGGTCGACACCATCTCGAACTATGGTAGTTTGCATCTCTCTGTTGCCCTCAGTCAGGTCTCTCGCTTGGGCACTAGGCTTTTTCTGGAGTCCTGCAATCCCTCTCAGCTGTGTGAGAGGGTGCGCAGATTTCGAGTGCTCTTCAATCGGAGGTGCCTGTGGCCTCGATCCTGATTGTTGAACGCTCATTTTGACGAAACGGCTGCGAGGAATACCCGAAGAAGCTCTCGTATTTCCAACGGCATTGCCGAAGCGAGTTTCTGTTGAATCATACGGCTGATTATCTTCATCTAAGGGTGACCGGCGTAGCATTTGAGGAACAAGAGCATCTATTGCCGCCTTCAACGATTTGCCTTGGTGGGACACCGTTGTGAAATCCACAGGCGGGGGCCTCACCGGCAAATTTGGAAGTGCTTTGAGTGTGTCAGTGGTCTGACCATGCCCTTGATGTGTGCTCGCTCCTCGTAGCTTAGATCCCACATTGGATAAACCGGAGGCTGGCAGGCGTGCTTGGACAAGTTGCCAGATATGTTTTGGTGACCGCTGGTGAATGTCGTGGATGTCAGGATATACGACCGAGGAAACGTTTGAGGCTGATGAGGGATTCCGAGACAAGCTACCGCGGGACTGGAAGGTAGCATCGGCCGAACCATGTAATTCATTTACATAGACAGTGTTGGGAAAGAGATCTTGCCGTGAACAAATCAGACCTTTGTAGAAGAAGACGATGCACGCTACGGCATGTTAGTACATGGCGTGCCTCTCTGGAAAGCAAGGGTCTCATTACCTATTATTAGCAATGCTCCGACGGAGGGAAGAGCGCTTCTAACCGCTATACTAACAGTATTGACGCCCAGGGCCATTGGAACGCTCAGCTACTCTCAATGGTCAGCATCGCTGACATCCGAGCAATATAAAAACGATTGACTGATGCATTACTTCACGATTTGAACTTACTGGAATCCACAAGCCCAGAGCAACCGTCGTAGACGTGAGGCCCCTGGCCCGAAGGCCAATGACACCATCCGCCTTTGCATCTCGGAAGAGGCCTACCGAAGACGCTCTAGTCAAAAGAATGAAGACTATAGCGGCATCCGCGACAGCGACTGCTACTCCAATCTGCCAGACTAGGCTTGTCGCCACACAGATCGGAGCAAAGTGAGGGCGGTGAACGCCCACGAAGATGCCACCGAGAACAAAGCGAAGGAAAATAATGGTTTGAGTAAACCACAAACCAGAAGTGGCTCGCAGATCGCGCCTCATGGCCCAAAACAGGTATTCCTCAAGGGTGACTCGGGCGATTTGATCAAAAGCGGACGCGAAGGCGACGGTAATCTGACAAGCTGCAGCGTCATCCTGGCTGATAAAGGCGCCAACGAATCCATTCACAGCCCAGAGAGTGACAAAAAGAAGAAAGGCGGCGAGGACCAGCCTGAGTCCCCCTCGAACAAGTGATGAAGCTCCCCCCCTTAAATGGAATAACACGGTTCCTGATGCCGCACACACGACTAAGCCACTACAATCGCACGCATCAAAGTCAGCCGTTGTAAACGTTAATCTCCGGCGCTGCCAAAACGATTGGGCTTTGGCAACAGTCGTCAAAAGGAACTCACAAGGCAAAGGACGTCACGAGAGCTTGATTTCTGGCCGAGTCATCCATGGCGGTGATTTGCCCGGCCAGCGGACGTCTTGTCTCGAGCAGGTAGAACCAGGGTCAATCAATAGAACGTCGATAGGTGAGGCGCCACGAGAAGAGAATAGCCGATTTCACGGTTCATGGGTCGCAGGGCTGAGCACCTGGCTCTAGAAGAGTCGCTGGGGGTTCATCGTGCCACTATCATGGCTGGACAATATGCCTTGTGTGTGTGCTGGTACACGCCACCTTTTGTGGTGGTATTCGGACGAAACGAAGAAGAGATAGGAAACGGACAAGAGACGGGAGAGGCACCGCAACTATACGACAAGCGGAATGCATCAAGATCTAACAGCATCGCGTCTGACCGAATGCAGACAGACAAAACACGCAAGGGGAAGAAAGGATGACCTGCGCACCGTCCTCTGCGGCGCCTAACCATCTTGGCCCTTGGTGTGTGCCCAAAACATGGGGCACCTCGATGGAAGCAGAAGCACATGAAAGAGACACTATGTTGGTCGGTTGGTTGACTTGGCATGGCAGCTTGATAGATTGCCTAACGACCTGCCACTTGCGTGTGCGCGCCTTGGTTCGATTCGCAGAACCTGCCCCATCTCGACTTGATGGCTTTGGACGGAGGAGAAGGGGATAAAACGCATTGTTGAGAACTTGAAGCGCCAAACAAAGGTTCCGCAATAGGTAGCGCCCGTCGACTTCTCGAGATGCCGATTCAATGATTCACTGAATCAATCTGTTGATGGAACCTGTGGTGGAGGCAACGCGGCTGCCAACAAGAAACACGGAGCAAGCAGATGCGCGTGCGCGAGAACTTGCGCGAGGATTTGCCCGTTGTCTGGACACAAATGTGTTTGAGAGATGAAGCCTCAAACAACCGGATGCAGGAACCCACGGTTTTGCTCTGCAGGGAGGCTCTCAGTGGCGTCGGTCACAGACCCAGTTCGCTCCTTCCCGGCCAGTTTGCCCCATTCCCGAGGCCTGTGCCTTTCCGGCTCCTTGGCTTCAATGTTCGTGGCTTCATGGGCTTCATGGCGACTCCCAATGTTCATCGCCCTCCGCGAAATGCTGAGTCCTGACTCAAGACGACGGACGGGCCGTCCATGTTTTTTTGACGCGTGGAAAACAAAGTCATTGCGCATTTAGACGCGGCCGCGCACGTGTCGGCAACGAGGGATTCCGAGTTAGAACTTGGAAGTCCGCAGGACTAGCCGCGCTCGTTCATTGCCGCCATCTCCTGATTCGCACCAGTCCGAGCACCAGATACATCTAGGTTTTAACTTTAGTACATAGGTACCTACCTAGTTCACTCATTTCTGGAAAATGCTGCTTCATCTTGGCAAGACAGGCCCAGTCAATTTGCTCAAGCTGCAGTGTCGTGACATCGGGCGTCGAAGTCTACGTCATGACTCGCTATGAACTGTTCTCTTGCCTTGCGAAATGTAAACCTTGTGATACTTCTTTCTCTGCGCTTGCTCTAATAAACCTTCATGAGTTTGAAAGTCACTATATATTAGCGACCTGGCTGTGCAGGAAAGAACTTCGATGTCGATATGGCGCTATTCGGCACCGGCGCCGAGATTGTGGGTTACAAGCATCCTTTTCGCGTAAGCATGTTCCAGGCCCTGATATACCGGTATGGAGATTCAGTTTGTAGATATCACCTCCGACAAAAACCGTTTTTCACGCTTGATCTAATCATATATCTGGTTACATCTATCTGGCTACTCACCACTTCTCCCAAACAAAAGCCGGAATAACAATCCTCATCAGCCCCCAATGACCCATGGCACTCTGATCATGCCATCTCGCAACTTTACCCGTCTCGTTCCTTCTCATGATGTCATCTCCCTCACCGAGCATATCCGACTCAGGCACTTCGTGACTCAATCCCAGGTATTCCTGTCGAGCCGAGCTCTGCAAGTAGTCCGCCAGTGTCGGATGACGGAACGTGAGCGGCTCGGTAGGGGGTGACTTTTTGCAGAAAATGACCACGTTTGTAAAGTCCATGCCCTTGTTTGCCGTGATGCTTTCAGCATCAGGTGGCGTCTCACGGAAAATCCGGCAGGTCGGAAAGACTTGCTTGATGGTGCGGTAGATGATCTTGGGAGCCGGGAGGCTGAGATCACCGGCGTAGTTCTGTATCTTTCTATTAGTCGCAATTTGCCAGTGGGAACTTTCGGGGCTTGGGGGAAAAGCAAAAGTAAGCAGAATCACATATTCACATACAATAGCAACGGTCCCTCTAGGTGCAAGGAGTGCGTGCAAGCTCTGGAAGAATTCGAGAGTAAAGAGGTCAACGGGCTCGGCGCCTCCGGTGAAGACGTCGTGGACAATGTAGTCATATGTAGCTGGGGCTATCTTTGCCAGCTGAGCTGTGTAACCGACGGCATCCTGCAGCACAGGCGGGTTATTCTCCTTGAGATCAAAGTATCTGGTGGCAAATTCATACACAACCGGGTCGTATTCCACGACGGTGGTGTTGACGCCATGAGCCACAAGCGCTGAGGGCGTTGTTCCAACACCAAGTCCTCTATCGAGCGAGCAAAGGTCAGCCAATTTCCCTTCCCACCTATCATTTCCCCCAGTTTCTTCTCTATGTATTGGGAAGGTTGGCGGCGAGGGATACCGGGAGCACAACTCACATGACTAAGGCCTTGGCATCCTGATCAGCAATCGCAGGTGTCGTCTCAGCGAGTCTCACAGCCTCCAGCATGGCGAAAACACCATAGATTGGTTCCGAAACAGGTCCTCCTCTGTGATTGATCCACTCTCCTCCCAGAAGACTATGATCGCAGCGCATGACCCTGAACCCCTGTTGCATGCTCTGTAACACAGACAGATAGCCCGTTACAGACTCGCGCCGTTCAATCAAAAGCCATCCATCCGTCATCAAGCTGCTCATGAGGTTCTTAGTAGCAGCAGGGGACTGTACATGCGTGTTCAACAGGAAAATGTGGAAGAAAGGAAACGCCGTGTAAACCAGGTACTTTGACGGAGCAAGACACATGTACCCAAAGCTCAGCAGTATTTCAAAGCCAAGTCTCGTAAATATCACGAATTTGCCAACCACCAGCGGCATAACAGACCCGACCTTGTCCTCAACGAACTTGAACAGTGCCCAGGACGCGATTCCGGGACCCGCATCGGCCACAAACTTTGGCAGCTTGCTCAACCGCACGCTTTGCCAACAATCAGCAGCCGACGCAGCGGTCAAGACTGCGAGTGGTAACAAAGTAAAAGCTTCCGTCACAACGGGCCCGAGCTGCGGGCCGAAAGATTTGCTGTATGCGCCCAATAAGTGCTGCAAGCCGGGAATGCATACGGCAATGATGGGAAGAGCCTTGACTGTCGGTATGGGCAGAGAGTCTCGGAGGAATGTGTTGCCAGCCCAGCCGAGGAAGCAACCTCCCATCAACAGCTTAGAGTGCCATATCGATGCCGGGATCGAGCCGTACACAGGCGAGAGGTTCAGTTGAGAAACGTGCGAGTAGAGGCTGAGAAAGGCCAGCAGCACAAGTATCCTGGCATAGAGCCTGGATTGCTCGAGAAGACGTTTGCTGAACGTATCGCTTTTGGCTTGTCTAGCAAGATCTTGGAGTTCTTGTTCAAATTTCTTTGGGGTCAAGCCCGGGAACGAATCATCCGAGGTGACAGCATTGTGCGTTACCGCCTTGGCAGGGAGCGGCTCGTCCCCCATGATGCCCGACTGACGAGTTGAAGCAGAACCCGATTTCTGGGCACCTCCCACCAGTGGAAAGGTGATGCAAGACTCAAGAGACGTTGTCGCTGTGTGGCAAGAGGCACAATGTTTCAATCTGCGAGGATGTTGCTATGTTCCATTGTTGAAACTTGGCTGGTCATTGGTCATACGGTCGCCGCCTTCCTGATGCAGCTCTGGCACTGCCGGGCAGCCAATGTCCCACGAAAACCTTACCTACCCTATGGATTTGAGCGGGTGTAATTTTCAACATGATAAGAAGTAACCTCCTATCGCTGATGACATAACTCCTGTATCAACTCCGCTTTTTAGCTACGATAATCGCTCAAATTAGTATGGTGCGGCTGTTCGCGTAAAAAGAGAACCTGAGAAGGGGTTTGGAAGTTCAGCCTCTCCGTCCCAGGCATCACGCATGTTTGGTTCACACTAGGGCGGTAATCAGTAAAGCTGGATCAGTTTGCGACAAGCTACCGAGTGATTCGGCCATAGCCATCTCCTCCTCCTGAGTCCTACGATGGCGCATCTTGCCTGCGGCGTTGTAACGCTAACGAGTATCGATTCAAAGAGACTCGAGGAGAGTCGCCGTTTTATCCGTCTTACGAAAAGAAGACCCCGGCCGAGGCAACGCGAGGTGTGCCTGCCGAAACATATGGAGGAAAGACAGATAGAAGGAATTCACTGACTACGTCGACGGTGGTCGTCGAAAATTTTGTGGCCGGCAACTCATCCGTATGATGTGATCCAAGGAAGCTTGTTGCCGACGCAGTTCCGATCAAGACTGCCCCTGCGGACAGCTCTTGAAGAAATGCCTGAAAAGGCCGCCCAGGAAGCCCTTGGTCCCTTCGCCGCTGAAGAAGGCTCAGTTCAACTTACATTTCAGTCTCTGCATTGACGAGACACATAATTTTCATGTACATGAGGCTCCTAAGCCACCCATATCTTGAAATATCGCACACTGTGTATCTGTAAACAAAGTTAGGGGAATATAGCTTAATCGGGACTCCGTGTTCAAAGCAAACTTGGCGAAATTGCACACCACTTCAATGGGCCTACAGACTGGAGATATTGTCCAAGGCAGGCCTGGTAAATAATCTTCGAAAGAACGGCTTAGTATAGGTCAGGTAGGTAGTCAACGCTACAGTCCGTTTTACTTTATGCAATCTACCTAGCCCGGGCACGACACCTTGCCTCTTCACTGGCTCCCCACACAGCTGTTCAGTCTTCAACTACCTAGAATCGATAGGCTGCTAATCTTGACTCTTGAGTCTTGACCGTATTACCCACTCGCGAGTACTTCCAGCTGTTCTTTTTTTCCACGGAGCAAGGCCGACGAACCAGCAACGGCAGCACGACCATCGTGTCCGCACCCGTCGACTACCTCCGGCCAAAGGTCAGCTCTCTCTTGGGGGGCTTAGACCGCGGCGACGTCCTGACTCCTCACCGTTCTTCAAGGCCGGCTGCCTTCCTCAGTTGCGAAGCCGACTACATGCCTCACTAGCCATAGCATCCGCCGTGATGTGGCCCAACACGCGCACGGCTCGGGCCTCCGCAGAGATTCTCCAGGCTCAAGACGAATCCTTTCAAACAACGAAAACAATGACAACACCATTGGGGCGTGAGCTTGGGCCTTGTTCTCACACAAATGGCCTGCCAACGACCCGCGGCGCTCTCTCAGAGCCCCGGGCCTTTTCCAGCCCTTTAAGGTCACAGCTACCTTACCTGGTCCCCCGGCAGGCTCACTTGCGGCTCACGCCTCCGCCAAATCTAGTTATTCTAAAATTCTCTCCCGCTCCTCTCTCCTCTCTCCACCTCTCTCTCCCGTGCTTTTCCGCACCAGTGAGGCGTAGGGGATAAATCAGTTAATGGCTTGATGCCACTACCCCGTAGTTTGTTACATCAGGTAGGTACCTCGTCTTGTTGCAGCACTTGAACTTATCTCTTGCTTTTGTTGTGAGGCGCAACGTGCGAAAGAGGTTTTCGCTGGCCGAACCTAATATAATGAAAATAATTTGTTGAAAAATTCCTATAGAGCAATAGATCTGGACATTTCCCATGGGCCAAAGTGACTAACAACCTCCATGTGTCCCGGTAAGCATTCTCTTTTCGCATGCAACGTGATCTAGTAGGATCATCTCTCAGATGCAGACATCATGCCAATTGTGAATCCGTGTTGGACTCAGCTAAACTTCTCTCCTCCATTCTCTCTGAAGAAGACGGCGCACCAACTAAGGCCCCCTTCTCAGATAGGACTCTTAAACATGGTATAGCTCCCCACCTTTTCATCATCAGCCCTCTCAAACCGAAACCACGTCGTATAGACTTGATCGCCCGTCACAGGCGACACCCGAAGAAACGCCCGCTCCTTGCTCACCAGCTGCCAACCCAACCCCTCCGGCACCCCAAACGCCTCCATCGCACCCGTGTGGTTACTTTCTGGAGCTATGAGCCCAGCTTTCATCTCAGCTTTCATAGCCTTGTCGAGATACTTGTCGAGCTGCTCATTGTACCCATCGGGGAAAACTTTGTACACACCGATGTCATCTTGCACGCTTAGCGTGATGGACTTGATGGTCCGGACAAAGAGAAGCACCATGATGAAGGAGAACATCTCTGGTTCTATGTGCTGCAGGACCGAAGCGCAGACCACGTGGTCGATGGACTCCGTGAGGTTCATGAGGGCGGAATGCATGGCAGTCTGGTCGAGGGAGTCGTAGAATCCCTTTTCGCGGCAGATATCCAGCAGGCCGGAGGAGATATCGCACCCTAGCAGACGATAAATCCGCTTGGTTTCCTTGGTCCCATCAGTCCCATTGGGATGAGAGGCAGTAGATATAGAAGAAGTACATCGCATATATTTCTGGCTCTGGGCAAGAACTTGTCCAAAAGTACCTGCCCTGCAGCCAAGATCAAGAATTGTCCCCGAAAAGTCATACTGTCCCACGAGCTTGGCCAGCGATTTTTTCTTCACTGCAAATACTCCGCAAGTCTCGTGATAGTCATAGTCTCTAGCCCAGCGATCGGAAAAGGACGCGATGCCCGCACGACGAACGTCTTGCTCGAACTCCGAGTGGCGAAGCAAGTAATTCGCGATGTAGACGTCGATCAAGGCCCCGAGGCTACCCGGGAAGCTATGCGTGACGGGAATATCTTCTTACAATCCCGCGGGTCCGAATTCCGCCGGCTGGGGATTCAAATCAATGACGAAGACTTGTCCACCGGATGTGACTCGAAGATCGACGTTACAGCCCGCAATATTCTTTCTGTAGCTTCTGACGGCGAATGCTTCTATGGATGCCTGCTGGATATTCTCAAAGAGCGTGGCATCATCTTCTTTCCGCAGAAGCTCCATGTATATGCTCTGGCCAAACTTGCCTTCAAAGGTGATGAACTGTGCTTTTTGTGCCAAGGGCTTCTTCGCTCCGTAGGCCACGGGTGTGAGAGCTACGCAGCTCGGGCCTAGTTGAACGACGACACAGCTGTAGTCCGGACCTTCAATATATTCCAGCACAACGATATCCTCACTGCTCCGCCCGGCAGCCTCAAGAGAACGTACGTATCCAATCGGGTCTTCAATGCCTAACGCGGTGGCACGCTTCATGCGCGGCTCATGCAATGCCTCGTGCATGCGGCGAAGGGCAGACTCCAGCTCGTCCTGATTGCGGCATAAGGACCTCCCGTCAATTAACTGGCTGGAACGCCAAAACCCGGGCTTGACAAACAAGGGAAATCGCTCGACGCCAGGAACCCGTGGCGCTCCGTAAAGCCTGGCCGCATCGTAGAAAACGTTCTTTGTCTGGGACGTTTCCGAGCTATGGATGCCGCAGGATGATAGATCCAGAGACTCAAAATAACGGGAGGCATCTGCCCCCGCGACGTCGTCATGGGGCGTGCCCCAGAGGAAATTGAAGTAAAAGTCGAATCCCTCAGCAACTGCGTCGTTAATCTGCTGCTTTGCCTTATGTTTGTGTATCCAGCGGAATTCGAATTCATGCTGAGAGGTGAATCCTCCCGGCTGATTCGCGGGGTTGACTTCCTCGCAGCCCGAGCCTTCGTACGAGGACAGAAAGACGCAGATTTTCATTGCTTCTGTTTCGGTGTTGTTATGTTGGAAGTATATCTAGATCAGAGGTAATTTTGAGAGGATGATGATCCAACTTGCAAGGCCGGTCAGAAAATCGGAGCAAGGACTTGACAAATATGTCTACTGCGGCCGATGCCATTTATTTCACCCCGTCAGAACCGAAGCTGGAGTGTGTGAGGAATCGGATATCCCTGCCGACCCGACCAAAAGGTCATAACACTAAGCTGATGAGAACCAGCTTAGTGCGGGATATATAAGGTACATGCAAACGACGGACAGAGCATACGGGTAACCGTCACAGAGTGGACATATTTGTCACTGTGACGGGTCGGAGTACGACGCCATCAGGTTTCAGCATTGAACACGGCATGAGCAGCCGTCCGTTACCACCTTGCGCTACGTAAAGAGGGAAGAAGGCCATTTTTGTACAGGACTGCGAGATCGCAGTCTCCCTTGAATGGACTTTAGCTTGCATTCTATGGTGGTTCGCCAATAATCTCTTTTGTAGCTTACACATACCTTCGGCTATATTCCAAGGGGTCACGTGCAAATATGTATGTACGTCGATTGCTGTTGATGGATCTGAGGTTCGGATCTCAAAGCTCAGAGTCGTCAACTCTTGGAGGTGATGCGGAAAATTCCGACAGTTCCAACTTCTCCGTGCCCTTGGTTGTATGGTACTCCTGAGTTCTAATAACACACGCTTCATAACGATGTACCTACCTAGCCGTGGCTGATAATGACTCAGAAGTTGAATCAGGTTTGAGGGTGATTATGATTGCGTGGCCCCTCGTCGATGAAGCATGATGCCATGATCATTGATGGCAGCTGTCGCGTTATTATGTAGGTGGTATTATCGCCCACCAGGTCGTATATGCACATGCATTGGTCGTGCATTAGTTGATACGCCCCACAGTGTGAGCGCTTTATGCACATGCACTGGTCGT
>SRPX01000480.1:0-19757 GCA_018360215.1 Claviceps spartinae
AGGCATGGCCGCGAATCCAGTGAGTCAGAGGCGGCCTCCACGGCACGCAGTAGCTAAGAATACAGAGAAGAAGAGATAGAAAAAAAAAAGAGAGAAGGAAGAACAGACGCGGGAAAAAAGAGGGAGCGCCTAGGCGCAGATGTCCTTGTAGAAGTTTGTCGCTTCTACTACCTTCAGAAAGGTTCCGAAGTCTTTGCCTACTGCCGCGGCGATAGCTCGATCCGCGGAAGGTGTCAGCCGAACGCGGTGGCAGGCTTTCACCTTCCGGCAGCACGTGACTGTTGCGAAACCAGTTCGAACTCTACCGGGTACAAGTCCAAAGATACAAAAGGAGTGCACAAGGGACATTGATCAATGAGCTTCGAGTCTCGTGTAGAGTAGAGATCCGTTGAGTCATCCAAAAGACAAGACGTCGTACTCAAGATGGACGACCGTAAATTCAAGCTTTCGTGTCGTCTCCCACAGGAAAGCACATCTGCCGCGAATCTTTCTCATCATTCCTTTACAACGCAAGTGAAAGAATGAGCCAGACCTTACATCATCTTCAGAGAAAGAGAAACTAAGTTTTCAAGGTCGTTCTTCACGATTCTTTGCTTCCATAGAGAGGTGAACAAACGATGCCATGCCATGCTATGTACCGTCGATCGCGATATCGTCAATCAGCTTTGTCGACCACTCAGCCGCCGCTTGATGGCAAGACGAGACCTTGGAGCGCGCTGCTTGGGATGTCTTTTCTTCCTGCGACTGTTGTTTCTCTATATGGCCGACCAATCACGCTTGCTGACTGCTGAGCACTGATCTCGGCCTTTGGACTCCACTCGTGTTCGCCTTAATCAGCTTGCGTTTCTTTGCGGCTACTCTCGTGAGTACTGTTCTGCTTCGATGGAGGGATGAAGAGAAAGGTTCGACTTGTTGAAAATCTCGTGATATACATATGTATCGGGCTATTCTCGGAGAAGTCCAGGAGAACATCACGGATTCACGAATCACGATAGTTCCCAGGCTCCACTGTAAAACCTGTAACGCCCCCTTTCGCTTAGGTTTAACAGCACCGTCCGTCTGGGGAGAACTGGAAAAACACGTGACCCACAACGCGGCGCACATCTTGCTTGATTCTTACTCCAAGCTACTATCGACAGAATCATTCCCCCCTGCATCTTGTTTGACCCCTCTGACGTACCAACGCGCATCAGGAAAAGGGAATTTCATTCGAGAGCGAGGTTTCGTACGATTGCAACGACAGAATTTGTGGCCAGTAACGCCCGCACAAAACTGACCGAATCGGCAGCCCAAAGATCATCGAAACACTCAACAAGGGTCCAATAAAAAACCGCAATCATGGCCACCACGGCACCGCCCAAGCCCAAGTGAGTGACGAAAAAATGCCTGCTTGTTTTCTGAACAGATGAAATCTGTTTCCTCACGCGATGTTATTGACACCACGACCAAAACAGGCACGATTGGGCCGACGACGATGAGAATGAAGAGCAATCCACCGACTTGCCCCCCCCTCAAACGATCTCCAACAAGGACGGAACCAAAACTATCATCTCCTTCCGATACAACGACCAGAATCAGAAGGTCAAGACGACTCGAAGGGTTCGATACATCACCCACAAAGAGACCGTCAACCCCCGAGTCGCTGACCGAAAAACATGGGCCAAGTTTGGCTTAAGCGTCAAGGACGGCCCTGGCCCTGCTCCCGATACCACCTCAGTCGGCGAAAACATCATCTTCCGACCCAGCGTCAACTGGCGCAAGGATGCCAAGGACGAGAGCCAGGACCCGAATGCCCAGTCCATGAAGGACAAGTTGAAGGACAAGAAGGTGAAGTGTCGTATTTGCAACGGCGAGCATTTCACCGCCAGATGCCCGTACAAGGACACCATGGCCCCCATCGGAGAGACTGCCAACTCGGATGCTGGCGGCGCGTCTGGCGCACTGGACGATGCCGGCGCCGCTGGTGGCGTTGGTGCTAAGAAGGGCTCTTACGTGCCTCCCGCTTTGCGTGCTGGTGCTGGTGGAGCTGCTGGAGAGAGAATGGGAGGATCCAAGTATGGCGAGAGGGACGACCTTGCTACTCTGCGTGTCACTAACGTACGTTTTTCATATTGTTTGAGCACTTTTTGTTGCTGTTGCTGCTGCCGCCGCGGGTCTTTCGCTAACTTACGATGAACAGGTCTCAGAAATGGCCGAGGAGGGAGAGCTGCGAGACATGTTTGAGCGCTTCGGACGCGTCACCAGAGTGTTCCTGGCTAAGGACAGGGAAACGGGTATGGCCAAGGGCTTCGCTTTCATCAGTTTCGCAGATCGTACCGATGCTGTTAAAGCTTGCAACAAGATGGATGGTTACGGCTTCAAGCATCTCATTCTTCGGGTCGAGTTTGCCAAGAAGGCTCAATAGAAGCTTTTGGTAATTATTCATAGGGTGTCAGGAGTTTGGTGTTGATACATTTCCGTGTTCATTGTCAACATTTCGTTTTCAATCTTCAATTTGTACGACGCCTCTTGATAGGAGAAGTCGTCTTGATGAAGCTGATTTAAGTCGCACGATTGGTTTGCAAAAGGTTGAGATCAAATCATGGTGCAAATCAAGTGCCACTGTGTTTGTATAGCCTCTTTGACTTGCGAGAGGATTACTTAACGTTGGGGGTGGCCCATCTATTTCGCCTAGCTCCATGGTCGTGTACTACGCGTGCGAGCCGTGACAACAGATATGCCTGTGGTCATGATCGTCGAGATCTGATAGACTGTGAAGGAGGGGGAAAGAAAGGAAAGAATGACTTTCAAAAACATGTCGACCCGAACTCAAAATCGCCTCACGAAACTTGAGTATGCAGGTACAACCACTTCGCCCATAGAAAAGACGGTGGATTAAACGATGGACAATTCAAGCTTATCCAAGGTTCATGGTCTTTACATTGAGAGCTGTGGTATTCTATTTGATAACTGTACCATATCACAATCACGTACACTGGTGTAAGCGTCAAGACTAAAGGGTAAAAACTAAGAGTCGATCAGTCTGTTGGTCTCATCAGTTGTCACTGCTGCCCATTCAATGCATGCCGTGATCCTTGCCCGTCAGCCGCGTTGTTTCCGAGTTTTTCAAACGCAGACTTCAATCGCTTCTACGTGTGCTCAATAGGGTTGAGGTCAAGCGATTATGCCGGGCAGTCAAGTACTGTAGCCGGTCAAGATTTAACTGGCATGTATGAACACTCCTGGAACATTCGTGTGCCACGTGCCAGTGTACATAGGAAGAAACCCATCTGAGGAAAGCTATTTGATAATTTTCGGGAATGCATCCTTTTTTTTTTTTTTTTTTTTTGGTGGGCAGGTCGCGCAAATCGCAGTGAATATGTACCGTGAGTCCGTGACCGATACCTTTGGAAGTTTCAGTATAGTTACGATTATCGAATAGTCCCTTGAATATTTCATGAGGCCTCCAACCAAAAATAGCTTTTTTGTTCGTTGCTCGGTTTGCGATTAAGGTCAGGTTTTACAGTACATAGATTGTCCGAAGATGTTAAGAGTGAGAACAATTTACGTCTCCTGTCTGCAAAACATCGCTCCTTCACCCGTCACTGGAAGGTTCCTCGTGACTGAGGAACAGAGTGACGGGCGTGGCCAAGGGCTTTGCCTTTACTATTTTTGCTCGATCGAAGCGACGCGTTGAAGGCTTGCAATAAGCTGGATGACTACGGTTCAAATCATTGAATCCGGCAGGTCGGGCTTGGCAAGAAGCCTCAATGGGACGCTTCTGATGCTGTTCACAGCCTACAGGGTGAGACTGACTTTAGTATGTTTCTGTGTTCATTCAGGTTATACATCCTTTGTTTCAGACTCTCAGAACATGGTCGTGCCTCCGAAAAGAACAATGAAGCTGATTCGGAATGCATACGTGGCATGCAAATGTTGCCTTCGCCTCATGGTGCAAATCAGTGCCATTTTATTATGTTTTGTATGGCCCGTTTGGGCAGTTAGACACTTAGAGTGGTGATGCTTGTGCGGAGGTTTTGAACTTTTCGTCAAGGTACATAGCTTGTTGGGCGTAACTTTTAAGTACAACATGCCGCGAAATGGAGTTGCTCGCGGCCAAAGTCTGAACCGAAGAGCCAGGCATGAAGCGAGTGGAAATTGCGGCGACACAACAACGACGTGTGCGGGCAGGGTTGAGTGTTCACGATCGAATGAGGAATGCATTTGTATGTCTTTGCCTTGCGCCAGTAGATCTGAGGTATTCGTATGCACCGAGGGGAGAACTGTATCATGATGATATCATCTGAAGCTCCAAGGAGACCCGGGGCACTGGATCTTCTTTGACAAACACTTCTTTGGCCACTTGTCCTCTAATTATTGGTGTCTCTTCAAATGGATTCATTGTAGCCACGATTACGAGAGTCTACCAGTGAGCATCGCTCCTGATGATCGCCTGTGCATTAGTCGCCTCAGCTGCATGTCGGTATGTATCCAACATGACAATGGGATTGGCTACGACTCCCATGCGACTCTCTTGCGATTTCACAACTGTTGAAACTGACGAGTCAAACATTTATATAGAACAGACAAGGGCTGGATCGCTACAGAAGCAATGTTCATACAAGAAAGAGTCCACACACCGAGCAGGGCTGTTTTTTGTTGGGAAAATGATGTTGGTTCAGGTTGTCGCGTTGGCCTTTTGGCTTGTGATTGTGGATTTGCAACTCATCAGCAGGAATGTGCACCCTGGAATGGAGGAAAGCCTCGGTCCAGAGTTTCAGTATGTACATGAAATCTTTCGTATGTACGGGAGTATGTATACTTTCGATTAAGTCTTTGGCCATCCTCTGTAGTCACTGGTCTGGTCAGTGACTACATGAATTGCTTGTGCATTGCTCTCTTTGCTTCTTTGCGGGGACTTGCAACGCGGTAGAACGATGGATTTGCTGTTGCCTGAGGCTGGAGGAGATCTGGCCGGAGGAACAGGTAGGTAACTGCATTGTACGGAGTATTGTAGGTTACTCCGTTAGGACAAGTGACATGCTGGCGATACCGCTCGCTAGAGTGCCGACATGTGACACTGCATTAGGTAGGTATGTCGTAGTAAATAATGCAGGTATACGGATACAGCGCGACAATATGTCCGTAGTACGTACACATGACGCCGTTAGGCCCATCCCATCTTGTCTGGCACTCCAAGCCTTGAAGATGAACTTGTGATGAGTGTACTGTACCATTAGGTGGGTAGGTACAGAGGCTGTAGCCTTGTAGGTACAATGTAGTATGTAAATACATGTATGTACATACATACATATATGTATTCAGTCAATGCTGGAGCGGTCCAGCTTCGCCTTACGAATAGAGCCTTGCGGACACGCGACAAGCTTCCCCAGTTCATTTTCCGGATCGTTTCGCGCTAACCCTGTTATGGAAAGCTGGCGCAATGACTGCGCCTTGCTTCCCTTCGCTGGGACTCTCGTGTTGCTTGCTCGCAGCTTCACGTTTCCTCTTTTGCCTCTGGTCATTCTCTGTCTTTCATACTTGATGATACCCTTGTGTTCCAGTTCCCATAGCGCACCATGGGAAAAAGTAGCGGCCTCGATGAGGCGAAGACATCAGAGCTTCGCCAAAGGCAGTGCAAAGCTTCGTCAATGACTGACAAGCAGCACACTGATTTGGGGGAAGGTCTGATCTCCGAAAACGACTCTAACGAACTCGCGACCAAGGCTCCGGCTAAGACGTATGGGCGCACTCCCGATGGCACAGGTAAGCGAGCAAGCAAGATGTGAAGAAATACAAAGAATGAAGCCATTTTCGGATATACACAAGTAACACAACTGCCAATCGGACTAATTAACACCAGTTGTTTTCCAATAGTCTTTGTTGTGCCCACTACCCACGACATGGTCTCCCAACTACTGGATCCCCGACAGCCCAAAAACTTTTCTGATGCCATTGTGCTTGCTATACTAGCTTGCATGATTGTCACTGCTTACACGTTACCATCTGGGTGGAAGCGCCCGATTTTCGCGCTTACTTTCTTGTTTTGGAGAGGCTGCTACAACATTGGCATTGGAGTACTGCTTCATGTCCAATCCCACCACCGACGCCTCATTACCTGGGCTAAGCGATCGAAGTTGTTCGAGGACCCAAAAAAGGGACACAACCCTCGACCTTGGCTTTATAACCTCCTCAAACGAGAACTCGAAGCCAAGATACCAGAGGATTACGAGTTTGAAAAGGCACCTCTCGAATACAACACGTGGCTGGTGTTTCGACGGGTCGTGGACCTAATATTGATGTGTGATTTTGTGTCGTATTGTCTCTTTGCCGTGGTGTGTGCTCACACTCCGCAAGGAGAGAACATTTTTGCTAGCATATCTCGCTGGGCGGTGGGATTGGCACTCGTCGGGTTCAACCTGTGGGTTAAGCTGGACGCTCACAGAGTCGTCAAGGACTTTGCGTGGTACTGGGGTGACTTTTTCTATCTCATCGATCAAGACTTGACCTTTGATGGCGTGTTTGAGATGGCGCCCCATCCGATGTACTCGATCGGATATGCCGGTTACTACGGCATCTCCATGATGGCCGCCAGCTACGAGGTTCTCTTCATCTCCATAGTCGCTCATGCCGCTCAATTCGTCTTTCTCGTGACTGTGGAGAATCCTCACATCGAAAAGACCTACAACCCTCCTCCGCCACGGAAGAGGGAGCCGTCATCCCGGACCCAATTTGATTCTGCCGTGAGCACTGTTGTGTCCTTCGAACATGGCTCCATCGAACGCCCGGCTACTATTCCGTCCAAAGCTTCGCAGGAAGCACCGGTGCCCGTGCACAACATGGTTGGATTCAGTAACATGGACCTTTTCCGCGTTCCTGACTCCATGGCTGTGCTTTTGCCGTTGTACGTAGCCATTCTTACTCTGGCGACGCCAACAACGCCTACCTGGCAAGCCTTCTTCGTAGCCCATGCGCTGCTTTGGTGTGTCTGGTACCATCTCGGGCTCGGCATCATTCTTGACCAACAGTCCAAGACCAAGATGTGGACTCGCCACTTTCTCAAATACGGCGAGAGCGCCGGAGAAGCTTGGCGACAGTGGAAGGGCATGCAACACATCAGTATGATCATGTGCAACGCCTCCTTAGTCGCAGCGTGCTACAAGATGTATTCCCTTCCCGCAGACTGGGGATACGGCTTGGTGCTATTGAAGCATGTTCTTGGCGCGGGCCTGATTGCCTTACAAATCTGGACTGCCGTGAGTGTGTATGATTCCCTCGGTGAATTCGGTTGGTTCTGCGGTGACTTCTTCTTGGATCAAGAGGCCAAGCTCACGTACACGTCCATCTATCGATTTCTCAACAACCCAGACCGAATGTTTGGAATAGCCGGCGTCTGGGGGGCTGCTCTCATCACTTGGAGCAGAGCCATCTTCATCATGGCCATCGTGTCGCAGCTTCTCACCCTCGTCTACATTTCGTACATCGAAACACCGCACATGCAGAAGATCTACGGCAGAAGCATGCGACGTGAGGCGGGTCTCACAAAGTTCATCAAGCGATCGCTGCCGCCTCCCATCAGAAACTGGCAAGAGAGCGTAGACAAGGTCATGGACGACACGACTCAGCTCGTGGGAGACTTTATCGACACGGCGCGTCCAAAGCTAGCTTCTGGTGTCAAGACCATGGTGCGCGACACGTCTGCGCTTTTCAACATAGCACCGGCCCGCCGTGCGTTGTCCAAAACCTCTGCTGATATCGCTGGCCTGTACCCGACACAGTACTCGCTCTCCGTCCAAGGCACTCAGTCTCAGCAATCATCGGCCCATGATCATGCTACGGGCAAGGAAGGCTTCATCGGGCGCTTCCCCAAGCCGGTGAAGACAATGGCTTACGAATACGGGGCCCCTCTCAGAGTCCGATGGAGAGCACCTGCGAACCACAGCAAACAGGATTGGATTGGTCTGTATATGGTGACAGATAATCGCTCCCGTGAAAACACCGAGGTGCCATCCCTCGGACGCTGGGCTCCCACCAACGAGGGCAGCTATGACGCCATGACAGCTGACAGCAGCATTGTTGTCTCGGAACATGCCTGCCCCAAGAGCGATGCATCTGAGCCCAATATGGTTGAGGGCGAGGTGTTGTTCGAAGGCGACAAACTATGGTGGACACAGGGCGTATTCGAATTCCGCTACCACCACAACGGCAAGTACAACACCATGGCCATCTCTGAGCCCTTTGAGATTCGCATCGCACAGTTCGCCGAAGAGGACGTCACCCTTGACGCCAAAGGCATGTACGCCCAGGCTGTCGAATCGGCCGTCTTGCCCGTGGTACAAAATTGTCTCGACAGAGACCCTGACATTGCTCCGAGCCATGTGGAAGAATCATTCGGCAGCCACGTGGAGCGTGACGGAAAGTACGCCAAGCGGATTGTGTATGCCATTCGCGAAATGTTTGGTATTGAGTTTGCGCCGGCGGTTGTGCTCGCCGACGGGAATGTGCGGAAGCTGACTTGGAGAATCTGTAACGCGAAGGAGGTCCTGGTACGCTCCCCCTCCTCTCTGAAGGATGTCTTCACATCTTCTTTATTTCTTCAATTATGGAGACAAGAAAGAGGCTGACAACAAGATGCGTCGATATAGGCCCCGTATAGTATGTCGCAGTCGAGAGGGACTACAACGCCCGCGAATCGCGAATTTGCGGACAGCAAGGATGGATCGCAAGTGCCATCGGAGGGAGAAATGGGAACTGGAAATGAGTTGTGAATGTAACCTTGCAGATGGAAATCATTGATGAGAGACGACGCAAGTCGGTGTCTGCGAGTACAACGAGATATGTATATATGCAAAATTGGCGAACAGGGGCGGATCAGTTCGGGAGCAGCAGCGTTGGCGAGGCGTTTATTTCACGTCTCAATTATATTTGAGGTCAATCGTTTGGTGGGCACGACGAAGCAATTCCGATGGATTCTGCAGTTACAAAACTAGGGAAGGCATTGAGTATTTCTAATTTGAAAAGCAGCGTGTTACATGCAAGCAGTTAACATGAGACGGATTGCAGACTACGTTCTTAACTTCTTCTGGCTTCTAGTGGGCATTCCACGGTGAGTCTCGCCAGGCTCGTCAGAATGGCACCTACTGTCCAGTGTCTACATCGCCGTGCCGTTTGTCAAGTCACGACCTGTCACTGCGGTGAGCCCAGAGCTGAGAGCACCCACCGAATATCGCACCAAGGTCTTCTTCAGGGCACGATGACGACGACGGTTGTATTTCGCGAACGTGCGGTATATTTCAAGGTTCTCATGGGACAGAGTACGTGACTCTCACCACCGGACTTAAAGAAACGCGAGGACACATCCACGAGTCTCGGATCTTTGAACGGACTCCAAATTCATTATTCGAGTCTCGAGAGTGACATCTCGCGTTTCTTTGTCGCGTCTGGTGATGGGAGCGGATCTGTCTATCAGGGACAAAAATGATATCGCACGTGTGCAAATCAGCATCTTCGTACATGCGTGGCGGCGTGGCCCATAAATAACGTACATATGTATGTGCTGCCGCCACGCGTACCTAGATACCTATACCTAATGTATGCTGGCACTGGGCAGCTGGTAGGCTATAGCGCCATCGCCTGAGAGCTGTTAACAGTTGCAAGTGTAAGCCGCCCAGACGCTGAAACGCCAAACCTTACTCGTAACCATCTGTATCGCACTCGAGGTGCCTGGGGCTGATGATTTGGCATGAGAGGGAACGTCAGGAGACGAGGATAGGCTGATAGGGTCATCGGTTCTCGAACTTTGGACAAGACATCGTCACTGATCAGACACCAGCACACCTCTACACAACGATTTGACACGGGAATAATGGAAGACACCTCATCTTTGGCAGACTTGCACTGACCGAGCAGGTGGCGGCCTTGTCAAGAGTCGTGGAGCGAGGGTTCGCCGAAATGAGGACCAAAATTCGGGTTTCGTGAGTCAGAGTGACACCCTGCCTTCTTGTGACCCTTGGTGGCCACTGGCAGCTCATAATTAATTGTTCCCGTAGAACCCAGAACTCCATTGCGCGTATGTACAATTGCATGGTTCTGGATGAGAGTGTGAGGTTGGTACCTCTCGACAATATGCAGACGGGTCTAGCGATCCTCGACTTTCCGGGGGATATGATAGCTTTCGATGCATTGTCCAGTGAGTGAGAACTCGGTTGTAGACCTTTCACGGATGACTGACCGTTACCCGTTTGGCAGTGCAAGCTGTGACTTCGATACTACAGGACCTCGAAGAGGACGTGACGGGTCCACTGGATGTCAAAAGGAGGCGGCTTAAGAAAGCCTTGGGTGTGTTGTTTAGGGCACAGTTTACGTGGGAGGAATTATGCAACCTAAGAATTGGTTAAGTAAAAGTTGGAGCCCTTTTTAGGCTACATCCACGAATAGGTGATCTCGTGGGGGACGGCTCTCGCACGATTTGTACTATGTAGTACAAGCTTTTCCGTACGCTGCAATATGACTAAAGTCTGTTATCTTTACAATGGCAGGGATTGCGGTGGCACATGGGTAGGAGCGAAGGGTTATGAAAGAGAATAAAAATACCTATCAGGTAGGGGTGATGAAATTGAATCGCCCGCCAGTAGCAATATGAGGTGGTACAAATAACAATACTCCGATGAAACTTGAGAGAGAAGAGACCTATCGACATGCATATGTACTCGCGGGTGAGTGCCAACTTTCGAGAACGAAAACACTTCAATTTTGGTGTAAAACCCTTCTATTTCTTGGTCACGAAAAACGGGTTGGGTCGTCAATTGCGCTTTACGTCCGAAGCATACCGAATTATAGCAACATCAATCCACGCTTTTTAACTCGAGAAACTGAGTATATTAGGTATTCTTAGTAGATAAACAATTAAGCCTTCATCAATTATCTGGTCATTCGTCGCAGACGTAGAGATATTGGACGACAAAAACTGGTGAAAGCTGGATTTTCGCACCTATTTTCCGTTCTCGAAAATTCGGGAAGTCTCACCCACTAGATATAGTGGGAGCCCTTTATAGGTTGCATCCACGAGTACATACCTACAGTATCGCAAAACAGAGGGACTACGTATTTACATGCCCAGATGGAATGACAACCGTTGAACCGATGAAAAAACAACACGGCAAAAAGTTCGAACAGATTTACCCCGTGACCGAAATCTCGTCCTCAAACCTGAAGCGTTTTCCAGCTGTCTCCTTCTGATTTCCACTCGACCCCCCACGTCCTCTTCGAGCTCGACCAAAAAACTGTTTGTGCGTGGTCCTGCCAAATAAGTAACGGTCAGTAATCTGTTGTAGACCTGTAACAGATTACTGACCCTTACTTATTTGGCAGGATCACGCATAAACAGTATCTTGGTCGAGTTGGAAGAGGACTTGGGGGTCAAGTGGAAATCAGAAGGGGGCGGATGGAGAATGCTTTGGGTGTGAGGATGAGAATTCGGTCACGTCAGCCGTAAACGATACTCCAAACCTGCTTTGGTAGTATTGTCTTTTCATTGGTTGTCCTTCCATTTGGGCATATAGTCATATACTTGAAAGTACTTTCTTGATTTCGCGATGTGTCGAGAAATTTTTTCTCTCAGGGTTTAAATTTACTTCAGGAGGAGGGGACGTTGAATCAAGATATATGACCCGTCGTTCTAACTTCTTTGTGCCGCAAAGACCTTCATCGCTGAACGAGAATGGCCTGTTAACGAGTCAGCGTATGCCGTATGTCTTCATGACGAGGACATTTTTATATCCTTGCCTGTTCAGTGTCGCAGCCTCGGAAATTAGGTTCATGCGTGGCACGCCGCACCACCACGTGAGCTGGAGATGCCCTTGGGGTTGTGAGTCATGGCGTCGGGCCGTTGGCGGACGGAAGCAGACGAGGCAGATTGATCCGAGTCTCGTAGCCTAGCATACGTATAGACGCATCGTGGCTGTGAAACTACATATACGTACTTCATGTTTCATCACATTGTCAGTGGCTATGTATACGTGATATTTGGTGCGACCGTGCGAAAAGGGGTGTTCGGGCGTTCTTACTTCTCAGTTCACTAGAGGCTGGTGATAGCTTCAAATATGTCGCGGTAGGTCAACGAAACCTTGCAGAGAAGTGATTACTTATGCTCGTCGATATTTGACGAGCTCGAGGCGCCTTGAGTGCGAACTGAGGATTGCGGGGAGGTCTAGATATACGCACCTACAGGCCAAGGTGTTTTCGAGGCGTATAGAGGCTGTTGCTGAGCTCACACCTGCGCTGAGAATGGCCGCGATAGTGTTGTAGCTGCTTTTCACGGCTTCAAAACGGCTGACAGCTTTAGTTGCTTGACAAACGAAGACTGGATTGTGCGGTGGTTCTGCGTTGTCATGCATGATGCGCGAGATCAGTGCTGACGGCAGTGTCGCTGATATGTTGCTGCTGTCACCGCGTCGGCTCCCGATTAAGCAGCCAGAACGATGACGTGCGAAAAGGCCGCAATGATGAGAGAGATGACGAGCTGCTCATGTTGATTTGATGTTGGGCGTTTGTAAGTAGCTTGAAGAACTACCGACCTGGCTTTGGGTTGTACGGTGTGCCTATGCATGTACGCGTTGAGACCCCGCAGATGCACAACTAAGGTCACATGAACTTATCAGGTTATGTAATTTGCATGTAAGGAAGGGCAGGCCACAGGAGACGAGTCCAAGGTTGATCAAATTTGGACAAAGCATCATCGCTGTTCTGGATCGGCTACCATCAAACAAAAACACACCTTTTCATCACTATTTGACACGAAAAAATGGAACGAACCTTGCCTCAACCAGACCTTGGCATGATGTACAAGAAATTTGATAGCATGGGTGAATTCTTTGTCAACTTTAGTTTCGCGTTCATCGAAGACATGAAACGTCTAGTGGGATCCATAGACGCACTGACCGAGCAGATGGCGGCTTTGCGTCAGGAGACCCGCCAGGAGTTCGAAACCACTCAGCTGAATATGGCGGCTTTCCAGGAGGAACTTAGGACCTTGACAGGAGACATCCAGCGAGGATTCGCGGAAATGGGCACCGAAATTCAGGTTTCGTGAGTCAGAGTGATACCCAGCGTTTTGTGTGACCGGTGGTGGCCCGTGGGAGCTAATCGTCTTGTAGAAACCCAAACTTTAGTAGATCTGTGCATGATGGCGACGTTCTGCATGAGGGTGTGTCGTTGCCGTTTCGACCTCGCTAGCATCTACAGTATTCGCACGGGTCAATCCATCCCTGACTTCCCCGAGAATCTACAAACTCTCGATGGCAGATGCATTGTCCGGCGAGTGAGAACTCGATTGTTGACCTTTTATTACGGATAACTGATCGTGACCCATTTGGCAGCGCAATGTGTGGATTCCATTTTGATCGAACTCGAAGAGAGCGTCGGCGGTCGACTGCAAGAGAGAAGGAGGCGACTTGGCCATGCTTTGGGTGTGAGGCCGGCGTCACGTTATCGATCGCGTGCAAAGGCACGTCTGGGGCCCGAAATACTGTTAAATACTGCCGGCGGAGGGAGATGAAGGAAGTCAATGAAATGACAGACCAGGGCTGCCGCAAAGTCAAATCGATTTGCAAATATTTGAGGTCAAAGCAAGCAAATCAGGTCTTTTCGAGTGGGTCAAACAATCAAATCTGGTGCTGAGATATTTGCAAATATTTGCAAATATAGTGGGGCTTGATGACTAATCAGATCAGCCACAGCTAAGCCACAGCTAAGCCACTTTTCCTTCCTAAAGAGGTAAGAGGGGGCCCATATTTTGGCCATTCCACATATCAGATTTTGTCTACTCTGCCACTGCCCAGCCTACCATGATACCCGTAACCATCTCGAGTTTCATACTACTATCAACCAACCGTGCCATCGACCGTAAGTTCGAGAAGTGGCTCAAAGTCCGGAAGCCCTCCTCCGCTCCTCGCCCTCCACCAGAGCTTGAGCGGTATTTCGCTCTCTCAAAAGAACGACTGCAAGGTGCGGGGGGCGATCCCATTCTGTGGTGGATGGCGAACCGCGTGGAATTTCCCACGCTCAGTCAAATGGCCCTGGACATTCTGGCCATCCCTGCGATGGCCGCTGATTGCGAAAGGGCGTTTAGCGCAGCGAAGCTGACCTTAACGTCACAACGCCACGCCATGGCGCCGAAGACCCTAGAAAGGGTCCAGTGCGTCCGGAACTGGGTGCAGAGGGGAGCTATCACTATGGGTGATTTGCTGTGGTCAGCTCCGAGCAAGTCTTGATCGGGCATGGTGAAGGCTATTGTAGGGAGTCAATGGTCAGGGACCGCGGGGGACCCGTTGAAACTTGAGATGTATTTAGGCGCCCTGTGTCATTATACTTGTTGGGGGTGGTGTTCTTAAGAAGAAAAAAAAAACTCCAATCGTTCATCACCAAATTGAGTGTCACGTGACCATACCCTATAGCAAAACATCACGTGATAAATTTGTCAAGTATTTCCAAATATACTCAATCAATCAAATCTCCCTCGAAAATACCCTCAATCAATCAAATCAGACCATCGATTTGGTTTGATTTGACTTTGCGGCAGCCCTGTGACAGACCAATGGGGCAATCTCACAGATCACTTCCTGTGTTTTGTTATTGTGGATTCCATTGTGATTTATACGCCCCATGCACCACAATTCCATGTCTTTGATCTACCTACCTGGTGATCCAACAACATCAATAAACTCAACGAGCCCAGTCAAAGTAGTACATCCGCCATTTTAGGGCTATGAACATCCGTGGCCTTCATGGCGGAATCGATTTGTCTGCCCAGGAGTCGAAGCATGTTCACAATGATGAGGACATGATCATGGCCTATCGTTGATTCGTTTCTTTCAGAACGTCGACATACGCCATCTTATGACGGTCACTTACGACACCATGCTTTCCAACTCCACCGATGCTGGACATATCATTCGAGACGACTGTATCCTTGACTCTGGATCTAACATCCACACGTTCAACGACGTCAAATGGTTCACATATCTAAACACTAGGGTTTCGGTCAAGCCAATCATGGCCAGCAATGGCCAACATCTCGCGGTCACCGGCGTCGGCACGGTCCGTCTCCCACTCGGAGATGTATTTCTCGAGCTGACGAACGCGCAATTCGCGCCCGACGCGGAGGTCAATATGATCTCACCAGGACTTCTTCGACGTGGAGGCGTCGTCATGGACGGCTGCAAAGACCAATTGGTTTCGACTGCCACTGGTTTGCCTGTTGGCAAGTTCCAATGGAAATCCAATATTTCCACTTTAGTTCTTCGTGACGAAGAATCCCTTTTTAACTTTGCTGCAATCACTAGCAGCTCCATCACCAAGCAATTCGAATTCGGCCTGCTACATAAACGACTGGGACACGCGGGCAAGGATCACATTGTCAGGGCCTGCAAGGAGGCCGGGATCGCCATCGATCCGCGTTCCATCGTCAACTTTCAGTGTCAAGCATGCCTTTTGGCCAAAGCACCTCAGCAGGTGCACCGTGACGAGTCTGAAGACTCGACACACTTTCTATCCCGTGTGCTCTGGGATTTCATTGAGCACAAACCGAAGGGAGTTGGCGGCATGAAGTACACTCTACATGCTATCGACGTCCATACTCGCTTTCACTGGGTCATTCCCACAGTAAACAGAGCCAATGCTTTCAAGGCGGTTGCTGCGTGAAAGACTGCGGTTGAGAATATCGGCGGTGGCTACAAGGTTCAGTGTTTTCACACTGACAACGCGACAGAGTTCCTGTCTGCCAAGTTTCGGAGTTTTTGCCAAGCGGAAGGTATTATCTTCCGCACTGGTGCTCCCTATGTCCCTGCCCATCAGGGCATTGTTGAACGTGCTGGACGCACCCTTTTGGAGGCTGCCAGGTCCACCACTATCGGGAGTCAGCTCCCAGATATACTATGGCCGTACGCTGTGAAGCATGCGGCAAAGATTGTCAATCTGTTGCCCACGAAGGGCAACGTCGACGGCAGTTCCCCCCAGGAGACCCTTTTTCGGATCTTGGGCCTTCAGAACACTGCCTCCATTCGGTATCTCCGGACTTGGAGACATCTCGCCTACGCCCGAATTCCGGACGAGCGCCGCGTGCGCGCTGAGAAAATGGCACCTCGTGCCAAGGTTGGCCGACTTGTCGGTATGGATGGTCCGAAGTGTCGGCTTTACGAAATCTGGCTTCCCGATGAGGAGCGGATTGTTCGGGCACGCGACGTTAAGTTTGACGAAGGCGACTCTCCGACTGATCTATCCCCTCCTGAAAGTCCATACATTGCTGAACTCGTCGATCCTTCCTTTGAAGAGGAGGGTCGTCGCATCATAGACATTCCCAACGCGGAGGTATTCGCTGTTCGACCGCCACCGACACTAAAGCACCGGGGCGGCATCAGTCCGTCAAACGAACATTACACAGACAAACTTGTCATTTCTGAGGCATCTAAGCCTCCTTCCTCCTCTGCGTTGCCTCCAACTCATTTTCTTCCCTCTCCGTCGCCCACTCCTTCGACACATTCTGGTGTCCATCATCGTCGCATCCTCCGGAACGATTCTATCCTTCCTGGATCGTTCCTTGACGACGATGAGAATTTTGGCGACGAACCAATAGGCAACGAGCCCAATGTCTCCGAGGACGAAGACCCTTCTGCGCAGCTCATGCGGGAGGCTTCCCAGCCAAGGCGCAGCCAGCGGTCTGTTCCCCGACAAGATTATCTCCACATTGCCACTGCCGGAAAGAAGAGAGCGCGTTCCCCAAATCGCTCCAACGTCGCTATCACGTACCCGACGATGATTTCTCTGACGACGCTGATCAGGACGCTATGTCCTACAGTTTTCTGCTACTCGAAGCAGCCAATGTGTCCGACACAAAGATCGACATCCCTAGAAGAGTGATAACACGGTTGTATACATTTTATTACGGATGACTGATCGTAACTTATCTTTCAGCACAATGTGTCGATGCCATTTTGATCGAGCTCGGACACAGCGTCGAGGGTCGACTGCCAGACAGAAGAAGGCGGCTTTTTGGGTCACGGGTGTGAAGCGGAGGTCGCGTCATCGATCGCGTGCAAATGCACGTCTGTAGCCCGAAATAGTAACTACTACGTACCTGTTGGAACAAATCCGTCAGGGTTGCGTATACGCGTTGGATGGACTGGCGTGAACAATCTATTGTATTCATGGAAGCTATCTAACAGAGAGAGAAAGGAAAGAATAGACAGCCATACCTCGTGGTTTTATACCACGAGGTGTGTCGGCTTCGTACAGTGACCCCGCACATGTGGCGGACAGTTCTGCCCTCGGATAGTTTTGTCCGAGGGCTACATCATACATGTACGCTAGTGCCGTTGAGGACAGCGATTCCAACAGTACCTTTGTCCTTTAACCTGACCATTGCAGATACAAAAACAAAAACCACATGACGATGGTCAATAGATCCTGACAGGGCCTATTCAATGACAAGACGAACAAATGCAGACTGACACTCATGCGAAGAAGATGGATATCCCCGAACTGCCTCGAACGCCTCTGTAGAAGAGAAATCAACATCTTTGTATTCAATTCGACAAAGCTTGACTCAACGTCCCCTGAGAGCGAAGTCGTGGAAGGACTGCCAATGGAGAAAAACGCAGCCAAGACAGGTTTGGACCATATTATCGCGTAATTTGAAATCGCTCTTCCATCATTGGGTCGTTGTATTCATATACGCGATGAGATTCGGCAGATGCATAACTGAGGTTACACGAACTATTTTGTATTTATCAAGGGAGGCAGCACGCTGTCAAGATGATCAAACTTGGACAAAACATCATCACTTATCAGTAAACGTCAGACAATAAGCACCTTTTCATCACAATTTGACACGGAAAAATGAAAGACACCTTGCCCCAACCTAATTTTGGCCTTGTGCCCGAACACTTGGGCCGATGTGATACCTTTCCCGACGCCAAAGGCAGTGCTAGTCAGCTGCATGGCATGGACTTATTTATGGCAAATGCAGCAGCTTTTATCGAGCGCACGTTGGCTTTCGATAAGAGAACTAAGGCCTTGTTCCAGGAAGGGTTCGGCGAGACGCGCACCAAACTTCGGGTTACGTGAGTCAGATTGACACCTTAGACCTAACAATAATATCTCTTGTGACCGGTAGTGGAAGCCTCAGAGCTAATAGTTCTCGTAGAGACCTTAACAGCGGTAGACGTACGCAAAACGGCTTTGTCGTGGATGAGGATAAGCCGTTGAATGCCCTCTACAGTATACGCACGGGTCAATTGATTCCTGACTTCCCGAAGAATCTGCGAGCTCTCGATGAATTGCCCGGTGAGTGAGAGCTCGGTTGTATACCTTTTATTACAGGTGACTGACCGCAACCTATTTTTCAGCACAATGCGTGGATGCCATTTTGATCGAGCTCGAACACAGCGTCGCGGGTCGACTGCCAGACAGAAGAAGGCGGCTTGACCATGCTTTGGGTGTGAAGCGGAGGTCGCGTCTTGTATCACGTGTAAATGCACGTCTGTAGACGAAATATGGTACATAGTAAAAATAATAAAATATGTACATAGTAACTACGACGCTACGTACCTGACCACTGTAGCCTGTAGGTACTGCCGGCCGAGAAAGAAAAGAGAAGAACATATGACGACGATCAATAGATCCTGACAGCCTACAGGGCCTATTCAATTACAAGACGAACGAGTGCACTGTGCAGACTGGCTGTAGCCTGTCAGGGAGTCGGAGGGACAGTGGATTTGAAGTAATATGGTGTGAGTGTTCGCCACTAGACCACTGCCGCTTTCAGCACATCAAGGCCGCTGGCCGAAGCTTTCAGCGCACCGGAGCTGCCACTGGCCAGCGCATCATTCGCATTGCCGGGGACAGACAGGAGGACAGATCAGACAGAAGGACAAAAAGGAGGACATTGTATATATATATCGTTGGCTCTCTCTTCGGTCTCCGAGGGATATCACAGACCTTCAGAGTTCATTGTAGAGCCTCAGTCGATTTTTGGCATTTGCCTCTCAGACATTCAATTCCAAGCCCCTAAATATAGGCCCTTGCAAGTTTTGACACTGACCGTGACTTATTTGGCAGCACAATGTGTTGATTCCATTTTTGTCGAGCTAGGAGAGAACTTGGGTGCAAACCAAAAAGAGGCGGCTCGAGAACGTTTGCGTGTGAGGCGGATGTCACATCATCAATCGCGTACAGGACTACCTTCGTCGGTTGGGTAGTGTTTTTCAGTGCGGATGCCACTATTGTTGCCCTCACACAAGGGCTGCCACGACACTTTGTAATCATAATGTGGCAATGAACGGTTCCGACTCCCGAGCTCGTGGCTGGAATCTGGATGGAACTTCCTACCCGATCATTGATGGGCTGCGAAAGTTTTAGATGATAACCAATTCAATTCACGATCACCTATGGCTGACAGGCAGATAAAGATGTAATCCCCGGCGCTCCCGGCACCTGTATAGTGAAATATTGAACTCGGCCAGTCGTCAAGAAGGCCATGCATGAGCGCAACGAGCCCAACCAAAGTGGCTGATCAGATTCTTGAATCTCACGGTCACGAAGAGCCTCATCGCGAACTGAAATCGGCCTGCCCAGGAGTCGATGCATATTCACAATGTGGTCATTGCCTCATACGCAATCCTGGTCATCACTACTGTTTCAATGAGAGGATGATGGGTAAAGGAATTGATTGTTGGAGCAACTATAGAACTGGAGAGGTCCAGGAGTCATATACTGACTGAGAC
>SRPX01000481.1:0-19749 GCA_018360215.1 Claviceps spartinae
CGCCATTTTCTTTATAAGTGAAGTTGTTGTACGAAATGCTGTGAGATGGTTTAGGGTGGGGGCGTGCAAATCTACTTGCCACCTGATTTTTTACCTAGGTACCTCACCGGGCCTTAACCCGCACGATATTTTTACGGCTAAATGCTGCGGGCAAGACTTGGATATATGCACGGGTTTACGCGTCTTCCCCGCTCACGCAGGCAAGGTTGCATGTACGAAGTACATATGTCTTCCTTTGTTTCAAACTTTTGAGTTTAATTCATATTGCTGCCCTGGTCCTACAATCGTCTTTTTAAGTTGGCGCCTTATCTTATTAACCTTGTGGGAAGCATCTCACTTACGTACGGCATGCAGCGTCTTATGTTTTGGGTGTTTTGACTTGACGAGGTAAGATAGATGATATGCCAAAGAAGAAGAGAAGAATATTTACAGAGTGTACAGGAAAAGACATAATTAGAGAAGGCTGACAGAGTATACAGGAAAGGCTCCAACCAAAGAATAGTTACAGAGTGTACAGGAAGATCCAGCTCAAGAAGACTGGCGGGGTATACAGAAAAGACGCCAACAACAAAAAACAACAACAATGAGATTATATAAGAAAGCTTCCGACTGAAGAAGAGTGACAGAGTACATGTTGATACGACAGGTTAAGCAATCAACAGTAAAGCAGGTGAGACTGGACACAGCTGCAAAGTCGCATGTCTGCAGTATGGTGTCCGTAAATGATATCAATTGCGTCTGTCTAAGAAAGAAGAGAGCCAAAGGAAAGTGGCAAGAACGAGGCCACAACATGCAGGAAATTGGAATCTTCGGCCGATACGGCGGACAGTGTCTAGCCTCCTCAAGCTGCGCGATGATGCGCGTCTGGCGGATTGTTAAAATAGCTCCCGCAGGAGGGTATTTCTGACTTGATCACTTGATGACTTGATGACTTCCAAGGCTGGTGAGTATGTCTGGCACATACCCCTTTTGGTCGATTCGCTGGAGGCTGGACGCGCTATCTTGTGCGCGACGACCTTTAGATATAACACCAGATTAATTTCGAGTATCAACTCCCAGGGCAATCGATGTGGTCACTTCGGATAGAAGTGCCACAGAGTGCAGACGATAGGAAGTGGTGACAACTTCGTACTATATCCATCATACCAGTGATGGTTGATAAGGGCGGTTGTTGTTGGTCACCTCGGATAGAAGTGACACAAAGTGCACAGTGCGGACAGTAGGAAGTGATGAGAACTCCCTACTTTCTCCATCATACCAGTGATGGGCGATAAATTCCACGACAAGGCTTACTTCAGACGAAGAAAGACAAATTCCAGGAGGGAAAGGAGGGGGGGAGGGCCGCAAGTATATGACGACGAAACGGGCCGGACGAAATGTTTGGTTGGAGTTGATGTTGGCGCATCTTTCAATAGCAGACGAGGCATTTAAGTCCCTTCAGATACCGGTCTTTCGGGTTGCTTCGCCCGCGCGCCATCATCTCTCCATGCTGACTTGCTGACCATCACGGTCAGTAAAGAGTCAGCTCGTCCGCGTCCAACCCAACCGAGCACGACGTATCATCCACACGACAGGTTCCCAGGTCTTCTCTGCAATACGCCTCCAGCTGCGCCTCTGCTCCGAAATGTTGTTCTGGCTCCTGAGCAGAAGACGACGCAGCGGTGGGATATCCGAGATAAGACCACGTCGGCTGACGGCTATCGGGCAGAAGGCCCGGGCCGCTGGGTTGCCAAACTTGCGTCGTGCCATGCCTGTGCAGATCCAAGGGGTGGACGGTGCTCACTCCTGGATGGTGCTCGGAACAGGTCATGGACGCCAGCACCTGCGCGGGATGACTACTCGGCAACTGGTAGTTGCGGATGCCCAACGCGGTCAGATCAGGAGGGGCCCACGGGCTGTATCTGTTGTGGTGATGGTTGCTCCATCTGGAAGATGAAGCCTCCATCGCAGACGCCTGGGCTGGTTGCGAACACCCCTCCTGATTATTGCTGGCGTTGTCGGTGAAACTCGGTTGGCTGTAATGGTCAGCCTGGCCAAAACGGGGGACAAGGAAGTAGCTGGCGCGCCTTTCATCAAGAAAACCGTCAAGAAAATTGTCGCCTGCCAGGTACTGAACGGGGTCATCTTGGTTAAGGGAAGATTGACTACCGAACAGTTCCCTACTTTGCCTCCCGTCGAGATCATCGAATGTCTCTTGAAACTGGTGGACATTTCGCGGTGGCGGATGCATCGGGCGGTTCTCTGTCCAAAAAGCATCGGAACCAAAGACCGTCTGATCAACACCAATAGCCAGCCCACCAGTTTCAGCCTCTTCGTCAAATGTGCCTTGCCATTTGACGTCTACCGGAATCCCAAGATTCAGACGGAGATTGAGGTCGACATTCACATTGACATCGCCACGCAGACCGCACCCGAATCTGTCCCCCCTGCCATGATTGGCCTCCAATTTTTGTCCCTCCGGCTTCGCCTTTTCTCGTTTCCCCGGACCCCTGCGGCGTTTTGGCTCGCGATGGGTTGTCGATGGCTTCTTCCCGGCCCTCAGATCCTGCACTGCGCGTTTGCCTTGATCGACAGTTTTCGCGTAAAGTGCATGTCTGTTGGGCGGGTAAGCTGCCAGGGGGCCTCCTGGCCACTTGGCAGAGATCATGGCGGCGAGTTCTGCGGCAGACAGCTGGTCGATGCGCTTGTCTTGGACTCGCCTGATCAAACCATGGACTCGGGGGTCACTGGGACCGACGTTGGGGAGAGAGTCGGTTCCCAGAGGAGGTTGGCCGGGTGGCAGAAGAGCTTTTCGCATATCATGTGCGATGGACGCAAGAGTCATTTTGTTTTCTGACTTAATTGCCGTCGCTCTTCGTGCCTCGGAAGTCGCCTTGCGTTTCCGGCCAACGGGCCTTGTTAGCTCTGCATCGGCATCAGAGAGATGTTGGTCGCCTACGACTTCGTGTCTGATGGCTTCTACATTGTAATCTGTTAGCTTTGATGGCCAAGAGGAGAGAGAGGTCTCTGTAGTCTGCGTGACTTACCCTCTCTGATGCTGGATGCGGCGTCAGTGGTCTCTCGCAAGTCCCTGGCGAGCAGCTCCATCCTCTGTGCCTTTTCGTGGGCCATGGCCCGCTTCTCATCCTCCGTCGGGGGCTTCTT
This sequence comes from Claviceps spartinae, assembly GCA_018360215.1. Lineage (NCBI taxonomy): Eukaryota > Fungi > Ascomycota > Sordariomycetes > Hypocreales > Clavicipitaceae > Claviceps > Claviceps spartinae. The sequence goes on from SRPX01000481.1 coordinate 3,145, forward strand.
GTCGATGCCGTAAAGCGGGAATGCAGGGCCAATCCAGTGTTCCATCTTGCTCCCATCTTTGACATCGTTGACGCCTTTGCTGCCATAGCCAAGGGCGAGGTAGTAGATGGGGCCTGGAGCTTCCTGAAGTCTTCCCACGCAGTTGTACCCGTCTTTGACATCGTCACAGCAGCAAGCGTCGCCGGTATCATGGGCCTCGGACACACACGAGTCGCAGGGACGTTGACGATCGCAGTTTCGACCGGTGTCCTTGCAACGTGTGCACTTGGAAAAGGTGCACAGATTTCCAAGACCGACGCGGCTGAAGTCGAAGATGGGGAACGACTTGCCCTGAGCAGGATCCTTGGTGTCCCAGCAGACGATGCCCATCTCCCAGCACATGGCACACGAGTATTCGATCTCGGATGCGAGCGCCCGGCAGTGGTGGGTTGTCCCGTCGAGACACGTCCTGCAGCCCTGTCTATATGGACTTCCGCCGCGGCATTCGGCCCAGCCTGCGAGCAGAGAGTGAGAGGTGGCCCATCTATCGGATGGTACAGGCACTTGAAGCTTGTCGACGGGCTGGCCGCTGCTCATGCACATCATGTTCTTCTCAGTGCATCGAGAACAGGCCTTGTCCCAGTTGGCTCTGCTGTCCAGCCAGCTGCAGCGGGAGTCGTTCTTCTTCTTGCCCCTGTTCCTGCAGATGTCACAAGCATGTCGGAACCATCTGGGGAAGCCTTGGCGAAGGTTCGGCTTGTGCTCGAGGACTCTATCACCGACCTTGCACGTGTTGCACTCGTGTACGGGACGATGAAATCCGGAAGTAATCTTGCGTCCGGATATGCTCTCCTGTTCTTGAAAGGCTGTGTCGTTGGAAAGACAAATTAGGATCAGCCTTTTTTTTGGCTTGTGATGTGTCTTGTGGAAGCCATGATCATCGAGAGGAAGATGATTTTGAAGAGGATGATGGAGGGGAAGAGGATGAAGGGGGGGAGGATGAAGAAGGGCCAGAGGATGAAGATGAAGAAGGGGAAGAGGACGATGGAGGGGAAGAGGATGAAGAAGAAGAAGATGATGAAATGGATGATGAGAGAAACTTACCAATCTTAGCCTTCTCAGCAGGCGAAGGCTTCGCTGTCACGCAACTCGTACAGCTCAGCCCCAAGTACGGATCCGCATCACAGGTATTTGCGTACCCCGCTTGCCTGCAATTATCACATGCGAGGCCCCTGGGATACTCGAGCGGTTGACGCGTTGCATAGATCCGCCAAGTCTGCTTCTTGCGACCAACGCAGCACACGTGCTGGACGCCGTTCTCGAATCTGTAATCGGCACAGTTCTGGCATTCTAGGACGTATTTGCCTCCCACATTAGTCCAGTCGCAGGGTCTCCTGAGATGCATGTACTGGCCATGCGGATGGTTCTTGCAGAAATCACAGATGAGCGTCTTATTTGTCTGCGATTCTTTGGCAATCTTGACGTCACCACATGCTTGGTTGCCTGGGCTCGATTCATCGTTGCCGTTGCTGTTTCGAGCGTCTGTCTCGCTCTCTTGTCGAGTCAGTCTTGCTCGCTTGGGGGTATGGGAGTTCTCTGCATCGTCGAGTGGACTTATCGCTCTCTTGGTTGATGGTCTCATCGCGGCGGTAGATGAGGTTGAAGAGACTTGTGAGGGGGTCATCGCCGCGTTGAGTTGGGTATTCTGAGAAGACATGCTGTTGTTGGACATATGTCTCGACCGAGGATGAAGACAGGTGTGTCTCGATGTGTAAGTATGCATTCGTGTTGCCTTTTACTTCGAGTGTGTCTCCAGTGGATGCATAAGTGTACCTCTCTTTGTGTTTTTTGAAGCAGATACCTGCCTAATTATATACTTTTAGGAAACAGAAAAGAAATCGACATCCATCTCCAGATGAATGGCACGAAACCCTAAGGGTGGGTGTGCTCTCACACAGTGAAAGCAAGTTTTCGGCTTGGACTTCATTATTCTCAGACGCCGTTTGTCTACAAGCTGGAAAAGCGACTCGCGACAGTGAAGACGGGGATGATGGCCACAGATTGATCATGGACTCGGCCGGATGCATGCAGAAGACCATCACCGTTTGTTGTAGCATTCCCCGTTGAAGGTGAGAGAACCCCTGAAAAGTCTCCCTTCCCGCATCACTCCACGCACTCACAGCTGTAGGGAAAATATGACTCGAGATAGTGCCCCCATTTGGCTGTTTGTATAATCGATCTAGCGTCTTTTCTGGAACAAACCCGCGGACAAGGCAAATAAGTGAGACTTGCACTGACGGTAACACAGACTTACTTTCCTTTCCATCATGCAAAGAGGGTATTCTGTACGACGCTGTAGTACTTCATGAAAGACTATTCCATTGACCGTTTCTGTCACCTGTGTAACTCGTCTCTTTCTGTGTGCGTACGAAAAAAACACAGGATTCGTTTGGCACGCGCCTCTCCCGTTGAATCGGTTCGGCCCTCCGACAAAGAAAAGGGAACGAGGCGCAAGAGGAAAACCACATGTCGAAGAGTCGTGTCACCATACTGTAACTGAAGGGTCTGGGCGCAAAATTTTCACAGACCACCTTTTGGTCATGTCATCAAGCGCCGGGCTGAAGAATCAAACACGTTGGAGAAGTTTTGTGGCATCGGATGTTGACGGATCGAACTTGTTGCAAACTTTGGGGTATGCTCAAGTTGCGCGCGTTTGAAGGCTGACTTTGAGGTGAGTTTGGATTTTGGTGCAGAGCTGTACTCAGCAGGGTTACTGCCGTGGCAGTGAATGCGGGTTCAATAATTCATCGCTCGATGGATCATAGATTGGGTTGTCGTGTGTTGATGCAGTATTGCTTCACCGACTGCACGAGAGTGGGCTGTCACCTGTGGTTCATTGCGTTTGAGATTACGTAGCTCACTTCGAGATGCACCGAAACTTGAAGTTCAACTTCAAATACATGCTTCTTTGCTATGTCTACGAGAGTTCCTGCGCAAAACCTGGTGCTGGAGAGGAAATTGACGTCCTGTATATGGCTTGTCCTGGTGTTGATTGACTCAGGCTTGGGCGAGCAGCGTACATCAAACTATGTATCTACTCAGTTCGCTTCCATACAACGACACAAGTTATGCGTGCATACAAAAAACCATCTTTTGTTTTTGCAGCAACTCATCGTGATGGGATCAAACAGGATGCCTGCACACCGTAGCTTGATGAAACTTCAAACACACGACCGGCGACTCATTCTCTCCTGCCCCTTGTTAGCTCATCTCCCTATCTTGACACGTGACTTCAAGAAGTCAGCCTGAAGCTCTGGAGTCTGTGATATTCTCTCGCGTATCATGTCAGCTCGAGACGACAGGGCATGCCGCGCATAATTCCTAACGAAGACTATTGCGATAGCATGGCTGCGTGTAAGAGGTGGACACGGCGTTCTACAGCCCTGAGCCCCGATGTCAGAAGTGAAAAGACCAGTCTGCTGATGTTGAAGGATCAGATGACAGGCTTTCACGGAAGATCGAAGAGGCGGTATGTCATATGATGTCTTGTGGCTGTTAGTCGGTCTGCGGGCAGGACAACTTCAAACAACTTGCATTCCGTTTGGAGATCCGAAACGCGACTTACGGTGACGACTTCGGACTCACCGTCCCTTGCCCCTTGTCCGCGTCTTCACCCAAGTTGACGCGGGAGTACAAGAAGCCGGGAACTGACTTCACAATCCACTCTGGAGGCTGTGAATATCCCTTGCAATGCCGGCGGCCGTGAGCCACGGAGACTATTGGGATATGTAGCACACTCAAGTTCTTAGTTGGCTGTCCCGGCTCGGCACTGGTGTAACCCGTGTAACGAAGTGACTGTCGTACAGACAGCAATTATTCAGAGGCGCGAAGCGGTACTATGGCGTCTTCATACCAAATCCCGTGTCGTTATTGCCATCTAGGTAGGTACCTAGGTGGGTAGGTACTGTCACCCCTTGTCGAGATCAACTCATGGTCTCACGAGTCACCCCCAACCCTCCTCGCGGCCTCACCTTCCTCAAGTCCTTCTTGAAAAACGCCCGCGGAACCTCCATGATCTTCCCGGTAGCCCGATTCGTCCACTCGTACGCCCCAGCCTCAGCCTCCAACATCTCGTACCCCTGCCGGACATACCACTCCTCGTTTGTCCTCATCACATCCGGCCGCGGCAGACCCCTATCGTCGTAGAACCCGCCCAGCCACACCTCGCTGTTTTGGAAATCAGCCCGGACGGTGTCGAGGGCCATGGTGGTGCAGTTGAATGGTGCTGAGGAGGCCGCTTGCTCGAGTTGGTGCATTGCGTTGCGGTCGAGGCCGGAGCATTGGAGGGCCCTGAGAAGTTCTCAGTCGTAGTAAGTAGTGAGTAGGGATGGTTACTTCCAAGTTCTCACTGCTTGTCATAGAGGGAAGTACATTTTGTAAGCAGACGGGAATTAGGGAAGAACATGAAATATACACCAAGACAGGAGGACAAGAGGAGGAGAAAGGAAAATGAGATTTGAGGTCCCCCCCCCCCCCCCCCCCTTATGTTTTTTGTCTTTACTGGTTGCTTTACTCGCTTAATATTGTCTTCACTTGTCTCGTACTGCTGATGCTTCGCTGGACTTTGGAAAGAAAGAAGAAATGGACTGGCTCCGTGTATCATACCATGAGATGTACAAACTCTTGACCCAGTATGTCGACCGAGGCAGCCCAAGTACCTCATTTCGCTCTGGGAACGCCTCCATCCCAATGTGCCCAATCGGGACGAATTCCGCCCGCGAGGGCATCAAGATGGCTACTCCAAGCCTGGTCGCGCTGTCGACAAGAGCCTCTTTCTCCTGTGTGAGCTCCCAATGAGGAATATGTCAGTTGTCGATTCCTTGCTCGTCTAGTTCTTACAGGTTACAAAGATCTTTGCTTCGACACTTTGTCACGGGCCCACGGCTATGAAGTCCCGACTCCCCGATGATCATTAATGTGTGACTGACGTTTGGAAAATGCAGGATGTGATGATGCAGCCTTTCAGCTGTATTGGGCATTGATGGCTCTAGAACCTACAGCGAAGCAAAGTTCAGTCGTCAGCTCACACACTCCTGTTTCTCTTCTCATCAACCATTGCTCATTGCTCTCCCTCTATCGTCTCATAGCTATTTTCGAAAGAGATCGCGACGACAAGGGAAGAGGAAAGACTCTGAAAAACGAAATCCCAAGTCTGAGCGGAGTAGTCGACCCCCTGAACAACAACAAGTAGGTAGTCAAAATAAACTCACAATCCAGTACATCAGTTTCGTTCCCTCCCGCATCTTATCCCTCCACTCTCCAATTTCAGAAGCCCCCCATGAACACGCCACTCGCTGCTCATACATCCTCGAATAATGGCTCTCGTTTTCTGGATTCCACGGGACCAAGCGAACGGCGTTGTTTGATCGTCTCGTCATTCTCCGGTACGTATACGTGAAACTCGTCAAATGTCTTACGGTGAGAGATCTACAATGAGATGCGGTCGTAATAAATGGCTTACTCGGGAGCATATATCCATTCATTCTACTCCGTAGGGGGTGGACGAGGGAGTCGGGAACACAACCCCCTCTTTTCCCCCCGTTCACATATGACATCCCGGTGAGGTGCCATGCGCAAGACCAAGACGAAGATATATGACTCAGGATGCCGTCATGTCGCACTGGCGCAGAGGGTACAGTATCAAGCACGGCGCTGCTTTCGTCGAACTTAAGCTTCTTGGGTTCACAATGGCATGGCGTGGTGCAACTTGAACCACGAATGCGACTCATCACTCTTGACTCGACTGGCATACCCGAATCCTTTCAAATGTTGTCTGCTCGAGGGTTTCCGAGCTTGATTATCAGCAAAATACCACCTACCCAGTACGTACGCGCCCGCTTGCCGACTTATCAAACGCCATCCCTCAAATTCTTACAATTACACCCTCCCCTGTGCCCCTCCTCCCCTTTTGCCTGATCTAGCCCAGCCATGTCTATGTCTTCTTTCCCTCTCTCTCCGCCTTCTCATCATTTACGACCTTACGCAGAAGCACCCTTCACTCCGTATAACCCGAGAATGCCGCTCTATCCCAGTGATGGCCATGCCATAACTCTCTAGTCTGTGCTCTTCCACATCTTCCCTTCTGTACTCGCTGCAGCGTACAGCAACGACAGATACGCCGCCGCCGCCTCAGAAAGGACACAAAAACTAAAAAAAAAGTTAAAAAAAAAATTGCCTTGCCCGCAGGTCGGGCTACTACTCCTGTCATCAGTTTTCATCTCCGTAAATACAATGCCGTGTCACTGGGCAATCTTCAGTCTCATCACATGACGTGACGTGACGTGACGTGACGTAAAAAAACTTCTGCTACGTCGTCCCCGTCGTCGCCTTGTGTCTAACAGAACGTGAAAAGAACTGGCGTCATTTGTTTGTGTTCCGCGGTTCAGCCAGAAAACTGAAACCTAGTAGCTTCTAGCTGACCCAGCCCATCTCGGGGAGCAACGTTGCGCCGTCGGTAGTTGGTTGTAAAGTCCTGGAGCAACGTTCGTACGTGTCGCAGACTCGATACGTCTCCAGAAGACAGCTTCTCCTTAATTTTTGTGACGAGTCGTTGAGCCTCAGGCGCAGTCACGGTCCCTGGAGGAAGGAGCTCGATGGTTTGCGCAACCCACTGGGTAGTTTCTGCGGGCAAAATCTCAAAGAGCGCGAGGATCACTCCGCTTCCGTCCGCAAAACAGTCTCGGGGGAATGTGATCATCATTCCGGCCATCGTCTGCTTGACAAGATCGTTACCGTGTGCCATCAAAAGATTCATCACGATGTTCCTGATTGCTGCGGCTTGTGGTGGTGGTATTTGCTCGCTGGTAGCCGGATTACCACCACCGTATGATAGCAAGTCGCGCAAGAAATGGAGAGTCGACGACAAGGGATCCCTCTGCTCCAATGTCAACGCGTAGATGGATGCCTGGAAGATGGGTGCCAAGAGCTGTGATGGTATCAGCTTTTGCGGATAGTACAAAAGTGCATCGATCAACAGGCGGAAGAAATCGTCAATCACATCCGGCAATTCTCTGGGCTGCAGATCGGCCATTACTCTAAGGAAAGCCGTAGTTTGCGCCTCAAAGAATGTGTAGATGTGTTCTGTGGTGGCTTGGTCCAGGTACTCTCGATCCTCAGAGAACTCGCGAAGGATGGCTGCCGTAACCCAGAGGAAGCACCCTTCTCTGGAAGTGTTGAAGCTGATGGCCAGTTTGTTGGCCATTTCAGGAAGCATGGGAGCCATGGCGGTGCGGTACGACGTAACCATATTACGCCAGCACCGGCAAATTCGCTCACATATCGGGGTGAAGTCCAGAAAGTTGTCGAGAACAGTGGAAAGGATGGGGAACACCTCTTGCCAATACTTGACCGCCGGGTTCTCCTCGCCACGGTTCACATAAGGCATGACGTGCTGCACAAAGATTGTGATGAGTTGAAGGTGATCTAAAGACAATTCACGGTTAGTTCTCGCAATTCATTGCCTTTTCCTCTTCGAGGAGGGAAACGAAAAAAAGATGCAGCTCACCGGCAAGCGCTAATTTTCCTTCGTCGTTGACAGCTTGGTTAGCCTTGGTCATCAACCTTTGCACAAGAGGATCCGTGTACGTCTTGAGAAGTCTGTAAGTTTCAGTCGCGGGCTGTGCAGCAACGACATTTGCCACACCCTCGGTGATTTCCTCCTTGCTGAAGTCCGGAAGCTTATCCAGGATCTGATCATAGAATGTCTGCAACTGCAACACCTGTCCACTAAGAAGGTCCTTGCAGTCAGTGCAGAAGAACCTTAAGGCAAGTGCCGAGGCTCTCAAGATTTCTTTTGACTCCGTTTGGAAAGACTCAACGATATAGTTGAATTGCGGTTCCAGGTATTCAGGATGGGCGGCAGTCCATTCAGTATATCGTCCCAATACCATGATTGTGGCGAAGCGAAGTTTCTCGTGGCCGGGTATTTGAACCAAGAGAGGCATCAGCTGAGGGAGCACAACATTCTCATCTTTATCAACCATGCGGCCCAGCGCTCGCATAGCAAACAGAGGCGCCTCGAGCTGTTGCCAATGAGGAACGTTGGATCCGTTGACTTGAGCGGCATGTTTCTGCATCCATAGCTGGATAGCCTGCAGAACCTTTGACAGGCACTGGGTCACACCCATCACATCGCAAGCATCCTTCATAGTGTCCCCCATTCGGTGACGGAAGTCACGAAATTTTTCTTCCTGTTCTCGGTCGCCGTCGAATAGATCGGTTTCGCTCCCAGAGTCCGGAGTAGGATATTCCAGGTGCTTGAGCAGAATATCGACAAGGTTGGAGAAGATGTCCATGAGCTCCACTCTGCCTTGGATGTATCGCTCTAATACGATATACTGCTTCAACTCGTACCAGAAGTCAAACGTGTGTTCGATCACATCGCACTCCTTGTCGCGCGCCGCGCATTCGAGGACAGCTTCCACCAAAGGTCTGAATTGAGATGGTTGGCGAGCGATGGCAACCACCCAGCTCATGGCAGCCGTCGAGAAGACTTTGGTCAGTGACTTCAACGCATCGACATCCTCGTCTTCGGCAGCCTTGGCAATTCGAGGCCTTAACGCGATAATTTGAGGATATATGGCGTGGACTGCCTCTTGACTTTCGTCAACGTCCCGAGTTTCTCGCAAAATGGTGCATAAACACTCGGCAGCCTCCGGCCCACATTCGTCAGCACTAATACCGGCGAATATATGCGCAATCAAGGGCGACGCGATGATGTTCATGACGGGAACTTCTCGAAGCCATGAAGTAATACATTCCATGAGCTGAGGATTACGCGATGCTGCCGCTATATGATATTGTGAGCATCCAAGTCTGATGACCTAAGAAATCACTCAAAACTGAGGTGAGCATAAGGATGGAGATACATACGTGAAGATTGCGAGTAAGTGACGAGAAGCTGTACCACCTGCTCCGTGTTGTCTCCCAATAGGACTCGGGTCCGTGCCGAAAGCTCTTCTTCCTATGTTCCAACAATTAGACTCTGGTCGCAGGGTATGCTGACGGCAACCGGGTGAGGGATGTGTCGTCGCGAGAAACTTGGTTCCAAGTCGACAGTGTTTTCTTTTCGCGATCCACGTACAGACAAGGTAATCTTTCGACCTTCAGTTACTTCCTCGGGTAGAACTCGCAAGAAGTCCAAGATGCAAGCGTGACTTTCGGGAGTCTCACTGAGAGATTGCACGACGGAGGAAAGCACATTGTCCCAGTCCGTCATTTGTATCGCTAGGATCGCCAAACAAACGCAGAGCTGGACTCTGATGGGCTTTGGTCCCGGGGCAAAGTGCTTCAGCAGCAGAAGAATCTGGGTTCTCAGCGCCGGTAAATCGCTCGGGGAGACTTGGGTGGTGAGATCGTAGGTGATCTGGCAGATGCTAGTTAGAATTGTCGACTTGAAAATCAGAGGAAGTGTGTATCGGAATGGTAGTAGAAACCTTTCCACGGAGGGTAATGGCAGCGAACAAAGTCGCTTCAGGCTCGCCACTAGATTGAAGGATTCCCATCAGAGTACCCCATGAGCTATTCTGAACAGACTGCCGCGTTAGCCATCACTGGGATCATTGCACTCATGAGAGGCGGCATAAGAGAAAGAGCAGTCGATTTCTATCTTCCTTGCTATTGACGCAAACGCACCGACTTCTGAAATCTCTCCAAGTACTCATGGGCTTTTATTTTTGTTTCCTTCTCGCCAGTTCGCATCGTCGTGACCGCCATAAGCACATCGGACGGCGTGAACACATCCTGTGCTCCGTTGGATGCCATAGTGTCTACTCGAATTCGATTATCTAGAAAGTGTGAGAAATCTCTCGGGAGTCAACGCAGGGTGGGTGCCAAGCAAGGGTTCGAGGATCGGGTAGGTTTGCTTGGCGCTTCGCGCGCAGGTGAGTAGGTGAGAGACAGCCTCCGGTATGCTGACAGAAGGAAACGAGAGACGCGCTCTAGGTAAGATAGCCGATAAATCGGGAAGACGGGAAGAGATTATAGAAGACTGCTTGGGAGCTGGAAAAGGAGCACGCAGTTTCAAAGTGTGGAAAGCATCAGTCATCTCGGCATAATATTTGGCGGGGCAATGCGCTCACAGAGGCTAGAGCCCCACATCATTAGGTACATACATACATAGGTACATAGCAACATTTATCAGCGCCCAATTCTGTCACCGCGGAAAAGCCATTTTTCCGATCCGCGCGCCCGTCCCAGTACAGAGTACGTACTCCGTACGACAACAATTGAATTGTACTCGTGGGTGAAACGTTTGAAAAAAGTAACCCACTATACCACGAGTAGAAACAAGTGCCGATAATTCGTTTCCAATCGCTACTAGAGCAGAGGAACAGACATGCAAGTGTTTCCTTGCGATCACAGGCTTTAAGTGCTAAGGCTGAAGCTCTCAGGCCTTCATAGGAGGTTCAGACGTCTGGCACATGTGTCGCCACACCATCGGGGGCACTGATAGACTCTTTTATCTGGCCATTGCCGAGCACAAGGCCATGCAGAGTCCTGTCGTATTGTCCCATGGGGACTTGCTCCCCCGGGCCACCCGATAGGAGCTGCTCCGTGAGCGCCAGTCCATAGAACAGCGTTGGCCTCGCGTCGTGATCGAGCGACTTTGTCTTGGCCAAGTACCTGTTCATAAAGTAATCATAGAAGCCCTTGCCGTGCCCTAGCCGCCGCACAGCTCCCGATTCATCAAATTCAAAGGCCACACCAGGAAGTAGCATGAGATCAAGGCCTGCTTGATCGGAGTGGTGAGCATCAGGACCTCCGAGAATGCGTTGCCGCTGATGCACCGTGGCAGGATCAATGCTCGGGATGCCCCAGCGATCGCGTTCCAGGCTCTCGTAATCGTACATATCTTTTAGATGCACCATGTCCATAACCCTGGCGGGTGTGTCTGGTGCGTCCAACGGCGACTTGTGCAGATAGGGGACAAAGACTTGCTTTCCTGAAGCCAAGGCATGTCGTACGATGACATCCGTCTGGACTTCGCCCGAGGGCATGGACAGATAGATGCTGATCTTCCGTGCTTCCACGTAGGGTTTAAAGGCTTTGAGTGACTCGAATATGTTGCCGCCTGCACGGGTCAGTTATTTTGTTGGAATTTGGTAGATGAAGCCAAGCTGGTCGGGGCGACACGACCTCAAGGCTGTCTTACTTTGGGCTACGATTGATTCAGCCGAGACCGACGACAGCCTCTGTTTGACCGTGTTGCGCAGCTGCTGCTTGGCGACGGCCAGTGGTGAAGCCATTGGATTGAGCGTGGAAGCCAGACGATGCCTTGAAGCGATCATGATGTGAACTGAATTCCAAACCTGAAGTTGAAGCGGCCTGGACCGTGACGGACTCCACCAAGCAAAAGCCGGGAATTGCGCGGCCGAGCTGGGGCCATCGGTTGTTTCAACTTTGTGTGGGAGTTGTCGAGGCATGCGCCCGCAAGCCTGGTTTCCTTTTGTATCTCTCCTGGTATCATGGTTTCTGTGCTCGTCAACTGCGAAATCTCATAAGTCATACCGAAACTGAGCAAGCGCATGACGGCAAGGTACGGAGTAAGAAACAAAACAAGATCTCAAGCACAAACATGAGTCAAAAGCCAGTGGCGGGACCACAGTACACAGAGCAGCCTGCAGGCGTCTCAGCCCCTGTGTACATAAGTCTGCTATGGGCGACCTGATCACCGTCCGATCCCCTAAGTTCTAACAGTGACTGGCCGACCCCTGTAAGTCGGCGGCTGAATATCCGTACGGAACTGTGACTGTCATCTGCATCTACTCCGTATTCCGAGCTTCATCATTCATGTCCCGTTGCCCCGCGGCTGCCGCCGTCCAAATGCACTTGACAATATCTACAAAATCTGACCTCATTGGTCTCGAATACATACAGTACCTCCTAGGTGCCTAAGTTATCTACCCATGTATCTACTTGGTCTGCCGCCCATCAATTGATTCGGCCCCGTCTTCGCGCGGTAGCCTCGCCCGGCCATGAACCGGCGCACTAGATGCGACGTCGACAAGTCCAATACCCTCACCTCCGCGTCGAGCTCCTCCAGCTCCAGCAGTCGTAGATCCTCTTCGCCGCCTCTTATAGCAGCGCGGACTAACGGCGCCCAATCGCCGGATCAAACACGCGGCGTCCCTCTCCAAACCCTAGCGGCTGCATCGTCCTCCACTTCAAGATCCACCAACTCGACAACTTCCTCCCTGCCACCGCTGCCACCGAACGCGACATCCACGACGACAGACTCGTCTCTTTTTCTCACCGCCGCTACGGACTCTTCGCTCTGTTCGCGTTCCTCTTTGTCCTCATCGCTTCCATCTGGCCATGTCTCAGACTCTTCCGGCCTCGAAGAGGCAATGACTGACCCGGATACGGTCTTGCGCGATACACGAGTCCCTGTCGTCGATATGACCTCTAGAACGACTCCTATTCTGCGCGCTGCGAATGGCGCACCCCCCGAGTCTTCTTCTATGTACGGTTCCGTGGCCGGGTTGCGCGATACATCCCCCGTGAGCAACCCATCTCAAGACAATGGCACCCGCCGCCTTCGCCACGCCAGCTCGCAGAGCCGTAGTCACCGGAGCCTGGGCTCCAGGCGGTCCGTGATTTCCTGGCAGTCGTCGCGGCGATCAGAAGAAATGGATGGCGCAGCACTTGTTTCTGGCCTGGATGGCCGATTTGGTCTTGCTGAAGCTCCGCTTGCTAGCGAGATGGTGGACAATGGCAAAGATGCCGACGGATTGAACCCGGAGGGCGGTCTACTTTTCTACAACGACGATGACGACGACGACGATAATGATAATAATGACGAGGACGATGACGAAGAAGATGAAGGTGGCGAAGATGACTATTTGACCGGCTCGTCCGGAATCTCCCCCGAAGAAAACTCCCCTCACGAGCTCGTTCGAGCATCTGTACCGCCTACCGACGACATCACATTATCCATCAATACGCCTCGTATGTGGTGCTTGTCAGTTCTGTTTTCCGTACTCGGTTCCTCCACCAACTTATTCTTTTCTCTGCGGTATCCCAGCGTAGCCATTACTCCTGTCATCGCCCTCCTGCTAGTCCATCCGCTAGGGCTTCTGTGGGACGCCTTACTGAAACGACCTGATGACCCTGACGAAGTGTTCGTCGATGGTGTTCGTACGAAAATGACAACTGGTACGGAGGACCCTGTTGCGAGGACGAAGAAACGCCGAACGTCATGGCGGGTGTGGTGGGCGCAGGGAAAATGGAATGAAAAGGAGCACGCTTGCGTTTATGTTAGCAGCAATGTTGCCTTTGGCTTCGCTTTTGCTACAGATGTCATTGTCGAGCAGACGCAGTTTTACAATCAGACTGCGCCCATCACGTATCAGCTCCTCTTGACAATCTCGACGCAGATCCTGGGCTATGGATTCGCCGGCATGGCTCGCCGGTTTCTCGTCCGGCCGAGCGGCATGATATGGCCAGGAACTCTCATGTCCGCTGCCATGTTTTCCACTTTGCACAAGCAAGACAACAAGCCAGCCAATGGATGGACCATCAGCCGCTGGAAGTTCTTTTACGTGGTCTGGATCGGTGCCTTTTCCTTCTACTTCCTGCCCGGCCTGCTGATGCCGGCCCTCAGCTACTTCAGCGTCATTACATGGTTCGCGCCCAACAACGTCATCATTGCCAATCTTTTTGGCGTCACCTCCGGGCTCGGCTTGTTCCCCATGACCTTTGACTGGGCACAGATCACCTACGTTGGAAATCCATTGCTTGTGCCATTCTGGGCCGCCATGAATGTCATTGGGGGTCTCGCTGTCGTCATGTGGATCATCGCGCCCATCTTCTACTATTCCAATGTCCTATACACATCGTATTTGCCTATGCTCTCCGCTGCCGTTTTTGACAATACCGGCAAGGTCTACAACGTCAGCAAGATTCTCACCCCAGAATTTCTCTTTGATAAAGAGGCCTACCAATCCTACAGCAGGGTGTTCCTTCCCGTGACATACATGCTTAGTTACGGAATGCAATTTGCTGGACTGGCTGCTCTTCTCACGCACACGTTTTGCTGGCATGGAAAGGATATATGGCGGACCTGGAAACGATCTTGGGAAGAAGCACGACAGCAGACGGGCAAGCCGACGTATCGACCTGTGCCTGATGTTCAGGGACAGCCGCAGGCACAGTCGCAAGCTACGTCCTTACCCGCCACTGGTCTCGGGAGCGAGCACTATCATGACATGTCTGCATCCGCTCCAAACTTCGATAACCTCCTCAGTCGCGAGGATATCCACTGCCGCCTCATGGCTCGGTACAAGGATGCTTCTCTGTCGTGGTACCTGCTTACCTTTGTCTCCATGACAGCCATTGGGATGTTTGTCGTCGAATAGTACGTGAAATCCCCCTCTCTCTCCAATCCCCCCTACAGACCTCTTGACTGGCTCATCGTTTTCTTGTCTTGAAATCTCCCCTCAAACGAGAAAGAGTCTCCCATCGTTCATCATTCTGATGTGGCCACAGCTATCCAATTCACCTCCCGTGGTACGGCCTCCTCTTAGCCCTTGCTATTGGTGCCATCTTCTTCATCCCGAACGGCATCATCATGGCCGTCACCAATCAACACAGCAGCATCTATCTCATTTGTCAACTCATCTGCGGCGCCGTATTCCCTGGCCGTCCCATCGCCAACATGGTCTTCGTCACCTACGGCTACATCTCTTCCGCGCAGGGCATCAAATTCGCATCCGACCTCAAACTCGGGCACTACATGAAAATCCCCCCCCGTATAATGTTCCTCGTCCAAGTCGTCGCCACGCTCGTCTCCTCCGTCACCCAAATCGGTGTCCTGAACTGGATGTTCGCCAACGTCAAGCACATCTGCACCCCCGAAGCCCTCAACGGCTTCACCTGCCCCATCGCGCGTGTCCACTTCAACGGCTCTATCCTATGGGGCGTCGTTGGCCCAGGAGAATTCTTCGGCCCCAATGCCATCTACCGATCCCTGGTGTGGTGTTTTCCGCTGGGCGCCCTGCTCCCCATACCCCTGTGGCTATACGCTCGCAACAAACGCCGCAGTGTCCTCCGAAAAGTGAATCTCCCCGTCATATTTGGCGCCATGTCCTGGATTCCCCCTGCCACAGGGTTTAATTTCTCGGTATGGGCCGTTGTTTGCTACCTCTTCAACTATGTCATCAAGCGCCGCGCCAATGCCTGGTGGAGCAAATACACCATGACCCTCAGCGCGGCGCTCGATTCGGGCCTCGCGTTCGGAATCGTTGTTGTATTCTTTGGCTTCTTGTACCCGGGCTGGATGAAGCATTTTCGTTGGTGGGGCACGGAGGTCTACAAGGAGGGGTGTGATTGGAAGGCTTGCAGTTATAGACATGTGCCAGAGGGGGAAACCTTTGGGCCAGACGTGTGGTGAAGAAGATTGATGATGATGATGATGACAAAGAGAAGATAATTTCATGAGGGGACTTTTGGATACATTATAGAGATGTAAGACTATATAAGTAAAAGGCGAAGAAGGTGTAGAATAATGAATAGAGAGAATGAGAAACAGTTGATAAGAAGGCAAAGATAGCCGACCTTTGTACATTATGATTAGTTCGTCAATGTGACTGTGGGAATCCGATCCAGCATTGGCATGAATTGAACAACGTCGCAATATAATTCCTTTATGTTGGCCCTCTCAAGATTTCATTACGTAGTAAAGCTGAAGTAGTGGATAGGTACAAGGCGCGACACAGTACCAGACAGTACCATATAGGGATCATCAAAGCGGCACCCGCCTGGCAAAATTGAAAAGACAGATTGTCGAAGCGCCAGTGCTTCTCCAGCCCAGCGCCTAGATATAGCGGCCAACACCCCCGGCGAGTGCTACAACTCGCTGCAACTGCGCTGCAACAGTGCCATGCGGCGCCGCGTGTCAGGGGTTCTCTGTCCATCAGATTTTGAGATTGCAATGATATCAATACAGCAATGACAACGTTGTCAAAATCGTCATCTTCCACGATAATATGCTCAATAGGAAGGTGATCACTGCCGATTAATGTCGTCATGGTGGCGTTGGTCTTGTATTGTTGATTGATTGATTGATTGAATTAGTACCGTTCGTGTTTGTTTGCAGGTAGGTAAAATGAGTTTGTCGGCGCGTTTTCCAACCCTAAGCGAATCTTGTTTCTGTCGAATCAATTACATAAAGTGGCATCTCTAAGTACTACACTGCTGGTTACGGATGACCACGAGGTATCTCAGAAGCTCATGCAACTTCTGCAAGAGGCAGCCACATCAAAGTTGAACTATGTCTCACCTGAGGAAATATATCTAAGTAGGTATGTATAGCTGAACAGTGTCGTCCACAAATGACAGTGTAGCTGTCGGATATCAGGAGTGCTGAGGCCGTAAGCGCTTAGAGGTAAAACAGATTACCAAGCATGACTGAGGTTCCACGATGTTGCACAAAAGAATGGGCGCAGCCGTCTGGCCACTCTGATGTGCGGTAAACACCCCTATATACCCTGCGATACACCCCCTAGCTAACAGCGCGACAGGGTGTTAGCTACCTCAAACCAGGGACATCCTGAGCTAAGTCCTGTG
>SRPX01000482.1:0-19739 GCA_018360215.1 Claviceps spartinae
TCGACGAAGATCACAAGAAAACCAGCTCGAAAGCCCTGCGAAGAAGAGTAACAGAAATCACCCACCCCTCTACCGCTCTTCCCGACCGCCGAGCAAGGTCCCGGTCCCGGAGCGCAGCGCAGGGCCGCCGGAAAGGACCTTGTATTCTCATACTCAACGAACAGCGACCCGACGATGAGTGGCCGGCTTGGACCCGTGAAGTCGTCTTACAAGTTATGTACCACGCACCGGAATACTAACGCACCAAGACAAATGCCTTGAAATATTGGAATTGCCGTTACACGCGACCATGGCTGATGTGCAGGTCACGGAGAGACCCCGTTTTTGCGATCAGGAGCGACGTGTCGGCCGTTTGTTCCCAAACTGGACCATGCTGCATCTCGTCCGACCATCCGATCCGCCATCCGATCCGCCCGACCCGTCCAGACTCCAGTCATCCCATTTCTGAACAAACCCACTCCGAAGCCGGCTCGCGTCTTCATCTAGATTGTCGGGCTCGCTGGTGGTTTTTGGATTCTTTCCTACAAGTAACAGCACTGCTGCTGTAGCTTGCCGAGACTCCACCAACTATCAGCATGTCGCCGCAAGACTTGGACGCCTTGAACACTGAAACAGGCCTCAAATCCAGATACCGCAATGCCGACGCAAGCCGCTCTGTGCCAGATGCTTCGGCAAACGCAAACCTGCTGCTCGTCTCTGCTCAGCACGATGACGATAGCAACGGCGACGAGCAGGATGGACTCCTGGGGGACAATGCGCAATCGCAACAGCAAGGGGTTCGGACAATGGAAGCCATCACTTCCGTCTGGACCAAGACGGCGCTCGTAGCAGCCTATGCCATGATCTGGGTCATCTACTTTGCCGATTCGCTCCAGCAGGCTACGACGGGGAATCTGACGCCCTATGTCACCTCTGCTTTCAAGCAGCATTCGCTGACCCCGACGGTCAGCATCACGAGCAACATTGTCGGCGGAGTGTTCAAGCTCACGCTCGCCAAGGTCCTGGATGTCTTTGGCCGGCCGCAGGGATACCTTCTCTCCATCATCCTGACGACTCTGGGGCTAGTCATGATGGCCGTGTGTCGCAATGTGGAAACGTATGCTGCTGCGCAGGTGTTTTACTGGGTTGGCTTCAACGGCTTGGGGTACTGTCTGAGCATCTTCGTGGCGGATACGTCGTCGCTGCAGAACCGAGGCCTGATGCTTGCGTTTACTACGTCTCCGTACATCATCACCACATGGATAGCCGGCCCTCTTGCTCAAGGATTTCTGGAAGGGCCTGGATTCCGCTGGGGTTTTGGCATCTTTGCTCTCGTTACGCCCTGCGTCACATTGCCGCTCTATGTACTATTTATGAAGAACTACCGTAAGGCCAAGCAACAGGGGCTCATCGGCCCTCGAAAGACTGCCCTCACATTCTGGCAAACCCTGATGCATTACGCTCGCGAGTTTGACATAATTGGACTCGTTCTTGTCTCTGTCGGTCTGGCTTTGTTTCTGCTGCCCTTCAACATACACACTCGTCAAGCGGACGGTTGGTGCTCCCCGCTCATCATTTCCTCGCTGGTCATGGGCCCATTGCTGCTCTGCGCGTTTGCCATTTGGGAGACGTTCTACGCACCCGTCCAATTTCTGCCTTATGTGCTTCTTACGGACCGTACCGTCGTAGGAGCATATGCACTTGCTGCCGTGTCCTTTATAGGCTTCTACATCTGGAACTCCTACTTCCGGTCGTTCCTCCAAGTCGTCAACGGACTTTCTGTTGCGCAGGCCAGCTACGTCGGCAGTATCTACAGCATCGGATCCTGCTTCTCCGCCATATTCGTCGGCCTCTTGATCCGAAAAACAGGGCGGTACAAGGCCCTCTCGCTGTATTTTGGCGTGCCGGCTACTGTTTTTGGTGTGTGGTCCATGAGAAGCGCTCTCCAGCCAGAGGCCCAGATCGGCTACACGGTCATGTGCCAAGCGCTGATCGCCTGCGCAGGGGGCGCCCTCGTCATCACACAGCAGACGGCTGCCATGGCCGCAGCCTCGCACCAGTATCTGGCCGTCGTTCTAGCCGTTGACTCCTTATTCTCGGCCATCGGCGCTGCGATCGGCTTGACTGTATCGGCGACGATCTGGCAAGCTGTCTTTCCGCAGAAACTAAAAGAGTACCTCCCGGAATCGGCTCGGGGCAACTTCACTGCCATATACGGCCAGCTGGATGTCCAGCTGTCGTATCCTCTTGGCAGCCCAACTCGCGTTGCCATACAAAGAGCGTATGGGGATGGGCAGGGAGCCATGTTGGCTGTGAGTACCGCGGTGCTGTTGATGTCTTTTGTTGCCGTCGGGCTTTGGCATGACGTCAACATTAAGAATGTCAAGCAGGTCAGGGGCAATGTCATGTAAGGGAGCTGGACATATTTCACATTAAAACGCGCGGGTCACATCGAAATGAGCGGTGGTGAAGACGGAGTAAATGGGTAGAGAAACGACACGCTCCGTGTTCGTAGGGCATAGAGATTAGAGAGCGTTTTCGATTTTGTGTTTCGAGTGCATTCAACAGTTACCACCATTGCACGAGCGCTTTCATGGACCATGAATTATCCGTGATACTGACTGAGATTGACTTTTCGTCACGGAGCAGAAGTACCTAATACCGATTCGCGGCGGCTGGCTAGCGTTGGTTCGACTTTGACGCCTTTCTATTATCTACACTATATCCTGGTTAATTTTGTCGATCTTACTCAAGTTCTTGGTCAGCATAACAAGACCCCTCCAAATGAATATACGTCCCGGGCTGATGGGCCTTGGGAGAGGAATACACATCCTCAGTACTACCTAATACATACATGAGACGACCAATTCCGCCAGCCGCCACACTGAACCAAAAACTCACCGCACCCGGGCTTGTTCTCGAACCCGCGCGATCTCCTAAGCAGCTGGTTCTTCCTTGTTTCGGCCCCCAAGACCCATCCAGTCCCAGCAAACTAGTTCAAAGTCCGTTACGTTAGTAATTCCTTCATCATGATTGAGAAAAAACAAATCTCACTTGTAAAACTCGCAGTGTATATCTTCATGCCACACGGAGATGCCCCCACGGGTAATCAATAAAGAGGGGATTCAGAACGGGAAGAAGGGGAAACTCACTGGTAAAACCAAGGTCGTGCTTAAAGTATGCCTTCAAAACATCCTCCCCAGAGACGGTGCCTTCCGGCCCAGAAGCAACTGCCTTGGCACCGACAGCCAGACCAATCATGGGAGCAACCTCATCGAGTTCCATAAAGGCGGGCTTCTGTCCCGTATATCTCTGCAGGACAAGCTGATGGATATTATGCGCGGCATAGTGCCCCGTGTGCATCGCCCAGCCACAGCGCTTGATGCCAGACCATTTGGTGAGATCACCGGCGCAGAAGTGCCGTTCTGCATTAGGAGTTCCAGGGGCGAACATGGTGCTACGCGAAGGGGATTAGTGTTGCGCAGTTGACTTTGTTGCGAGATAGTCTTCTTTAACACGAAAAGAGAAAGAGGGAGGGGGGGTGGGGGGTGGACGTAAAGAGCGAAGGCGTTGTGTGACAAAATACGCACTTGGAACGGATATGTATGTAGCCTTTCTCATCCAGCGCCGACGAGGGCAGGTAATCCCCCGCCGTGGACACACTATTTGACACAGCCATGATAACCACGCTCGCGCGCATAGACTTCTCGTTTGTGAAGTCGATTTGGTACTCTGCTGATACTACATCACCGTCTATCTCACTGCCGCTCATCTTGTTGATCGCGAGGAGACGATGGCTCAGGAGGACCTCCACGCCCGCTTCGCGCAACAGCTCCAAAGCTTTCTCTTTGCACTCTTCCGAAAGACCCTCTGAGGACAAGAGCCTGTCCCGTGATTGCACGAGCGTAACACGGAGATGTGGCTTCACCGTCTTGAGCTCCGCGGCCATCTCGATGCCCACGGCGCCGCCGCCGACTACCACGACGCCGTGTTGGGCATGGGACACGGCATGGACGTGCTCTTCTACCTCGAGGAGGTACTGTTTCCGAGTCAGCGACTGCGGCACAACGGGCCAGGCGCGGCGTAGACCCGTCGCCGCGACAAAGTAGTCGTAGCTGTGCGTGGTGGCTATCTTGGTGGCGCTGTCGATGAGGGTGGCTGTCCGTGTTGCGCAGTCGACGTTGCTGATGGAGCCGTGGAGGAACTTGACTTGGGGAGACGCCAGGCCTGGGAGGTCCTGGAACTTGATCCATGTCTTCTTGGAGTACTCTGTGTCTGCCAATGCGAGTGGCGAGCCTATCAAGTGGTCTGCATATTATTCAGTTAGAAATTTCTTCCCCAGTCTATTGGGTGCTGTCTCGTTTTGGACCTCAAATGAGGGCAGATTGCAGTGGGGGATCGCGAGGGGCCGTGTTGCTTACAGAATCCATCTCTCTCATCTACAACGGTTATATCCCAGTTTACGAGGCCCAGCTCGGAATGGTGCTTGTACTTCTTTTCCGACATGCGCGGCGTTTGGCCTCTTCCTAGGTCGAGCAGATTCACGACGGTCGATAAGCCGGCGTATGAGCCTCCTGCGACAAGAACCCTGACGGTGGGGACTACAGCAGCATCGCAGCCGCCAACCTGGGTGTTTGGTGGTAATGAGCCCATGGCCAGATATCCAGATTCCAAGTTCGGGGTTCGAAATATGAAATAACAACGTGGTCGCTTCTATGGAAGCAAGGCAAGCAATTGAGCGATGGAGATATGGGATGGGAGGCAACCAGTTGACGTAGAAGAGTTTAGGAGGGCGGAGGATTCATTCTGTCCCCACGAGGAAGAGCAAGCATGCTGGGGTGGCAAAGACGGGAGGAGGCTCCAGGAGTCCAGATGTCCTGGAGATTAGATTGGCTTGCCATTGCATGAGAGAAGGTTATGGCCGTATTTGTAATAAGCACGCGTCTGGAACCGGGCCAGATCAACATGGCAAGGGGCGGCGCCTGAGTCGGAGGATGGAAACTGCAGTAATAGGTTCAGGGAATTTCATGGCGTAGTGCGTTTCTGAAAGCACAGTGCGGGTGTGAACGTTCTCGGACCGGGCGGCAGTGTGGTGATGAAGCGGCCGCCGCGATCTGATTGATAACGTAAAACGAAGGACAAGGGCCTCGACCAGTGCGGCTTATCAGATGTTGCTCTCACGTGTGATTGGTTGACGGGCGGGATTGCGGAGTACATACATAGGTACATATGTACCTAATGAGGTACCTAATGTATGGTACATGCATAAAACCCTGGATTCAACAAATTGAGCTGATAATCCCGTCTGGCCAGTCTGGCCAGTGACCACTGACCAGACCTGATTTGGTTCGCAGGATACGGGCCGATGATCGGGGCGCAACTTTCACAAAACCTAGCCCTGGCTTTTGGCAATACCGTTGATAATCTTAGCGCATGAAGCAGATCCGTGAATACGGCGTACAGGTTACTTCTTCGGCGGCATGTCCTTGATGCTCGCAGAGTCCCAAAAGCTCAAAGGGGCGAGCGGGACGTATTGAAAAGCCATAAAGAAACTTATGTTCAACATCCGTCTTTTCTGCCCCTGATCTTTTTGTGATAAAAACAGCATACATTCTCAATGTGCCGAAGTCGGATAACGGCATTGTCGTTGTTCTCTGTACGTCATGGCGATGGCATTGAACGTGCAGGATGAGATGTCAGCATGGAACGGCTCACCAGACCGAATAAGTTGGCGAAGTTGTACTGTAGCGTTGGCAGTATAATTCCGGACACCGGGTAGACTCATAGAGTCATGGTTGGGTTTGTCTCGGACACAGGCCGCAAAGTCCTGAGTTGTGGACTGTGCCGCATTTCACACGCTTAACGTGTGAGTCGTAACAGGCCGACTACGTAATGTTTTGCGGTAGCAAGTTGGCGCCCGTTCCGTACACGAATTAGCATGTGAAAACGATCGGTGCCTTCTCAATTGATCAGCCAGGTGGTTATGTCACGACTCACACGCATGAGGCCTGCAGATGACGCGTGACCTCGGGACAGAAGCTCTGCGAATGAGGTGCTCCGAGCAGCGCGGCTGGGCTACCAGTCAGATGCCCGGAGTGATGCTTCAATAATCAACTTCAGTGAATGAATCGTTGAGTTAATTCGGTGCTGGTTGCTATGCCGTATCCACTGATCCAGGC
Organism: Claviceps spartinae; assembly: GCA_018360215.1. Taxonomy (NCBI): domain Eukaryota; kingdom Fungi; phylum Ascomycota; class Sordariomycetes; order Hypocreales; family Clavicipitaceae; genus Claviceps; species Claviceps spartinae. Next base: position 6,159 of record SRPX01000482.1, read on the forward strand.
ACAAGCGCGTAGAGTCACTGCCGCTGGCTTGACACGCGCCGCGCGCATCGTGGCCGTTGTCTTGCTTCAGTCGTCGAGGGGTACCTAGGTACAGTCTACATACCTAGGGAACTGAGCATAGGTACCAGGCACGAATGCCTGTGCACGTGGGTAATTTGTACGACGACTCATGAGACGCCTGTAAGAAACATTTGTGCGAGCTACCTTTGCAGATGACTCTCGGCAAGCCGGCCTGATGCAATACGGTTTGCGCTTGCGGGCTGCAATCGTCGAGCATTCCGCATGACACGCGGCGAGATGCCATGGGGCAGGTGAGCGAGCACTTCTTGGCGTCGGGGTCTCAGAGGGCAGTCATCGGCACCCCTCGCCAGCTGTCTTCGGCCATCTTTCTATGTGAAAGAAGAGACTTGGGCTTTCACGATGAGCAGAAAGAAGACGCAGACGGCTGCTCGCTCTCCGTGTGGTATTCTCGTTCACGGTTCACCACCTGATGCAGAAGACTCGACGCAATCGGCGGGTTCCTTCCGTTCCTTCCCAGAACGCTCTTTCACTTTGTAAGTTTGTATCAGCAGTGCAGCACGAATCCCCACATGGGTCGCTCACGCAGGCGAATCAGCAGTGAACTGCGGCCTATGCACCGAATTGGTCTTCCACGACGCCGTCAACGCTGCGGCCGCTTGGAAATGGCTAAACAACCGCGCGATGGCGGAGCGGGACGCCATCCGCAATCATTCAGCATCAATCGACAGCGAGCATTGGCGACACAGCTCATCGCTTTCATTCCTTTGCCGCGGCCGTGTCTCATCAACTCGTCTAGTCGCGTGAGCAACTCTCGACTGCTGACTAGACCCCTCGATTCTCGTCAAACGGTTTCTGTTGCTCGTCCAAGCCGTCTTTCGTCGCACGACCAGAGACGCTGCATATACCTACCCCTGTGGTGACAGCTGCTTCGGCTCGGCTTCCACAATTTCGCTCTCCTCTCATCTCGGCGATCCCTCCTCTGTTGCTGGCGCTGGCATCATTTCCTCGAAAGCCGACAACTCTTCCATCTCGACCGGCCCTCGCGAAAGGGGAGGAGGGAGCGCATACACTAACGCGGGCAGTCCCGTCATCGTGCAAAATCCTAGCGGGGCGGAGAGCATTGAGCTTGTTGACTACGATCCGATCCGAGCTCGCAAAGACGCCGCCGACCGTGAGGCCCGAATACAGCTGAAGCGAAACCGCAAGCTCGAGTGGCTTGAGTCCCAGGACGAGATGAAGTTCTCTCATAGCGTCCAATTCAATGCTGTTCCGGATTGGAGCAGCCACTATATTGCCTACAGCAATCTGAAAAAGCTGTACGTCACTTGCACAACACTCGCTTTGAGGCATCAGTCGGGTAGTTTCTACTCCTCGGTTTCAATTTATGCTAACGTGTAATCTTCTGCCTTAGTATCTACCAATTCGAAAAGGCCGCACACCAGGCTCACGCCGGCGACCACGAGTCTCGGCCACTATTCTCGAGCGAGGACCCGACAGAGGCATTCACCAGGGCGCTGGGCGTGGAACTCGAGAAGATAAGCTCGTTCTATGTTGCTAAAGAAGGGGAGCTACTCGAGGAGGTCAATCAGCTTGTTCGGGATGTCGGGGAACGGCCAATATTAGACGGAACGGACCTGCGGCGTATGTCGTCTGGTGACGCACATCGTGTACGCCTACGATCGACCAGTTTTTCCGGTCCAGGGACGGATGATGATATGGAGGACAGCGCCAGTGAAGATGATGAGACGACTGGACTTAACAAGTCCAGAAGTTTCGGCGCTCTAAGACATCCGGCCACCGGCGTGGGCCAGCATGTGTCTGACTTGGCTGCCGGGTCTGATGTTACCCGCTCGGCTCGCCGACACAGTACATGCGACGACTTTGGAGAGCAATCAGTCATTTTCTCCTCGGGGCTTTTGTCTTCTGGTATCATGCTGAAGAAGCGCATCATCAGCCTTTATGTCCAGCTTTGCGAGCTCAAATCCTATGCCCAACTCAACAAGACTGGATTCAGCAAGGTCTTGAAAAAGTTCGACAAGATTCTGGGCAAAAGCCTCAAGGGCCCGTATGTGAAAGCCCACGTCGACACTGCCTATCCATTCAAGGACGATACGAAGAAGGCCATTGAGGGAGAAATCGAAAAGATGGAGGATGCATACACAGATGTTGTGACTGGAGGCGACCGAGGTTTAGCCAAGAAAGACCTTCGATCTCATCTCAGAGAGCACGTCGTCTGGGAACGCAATACAGTCTGGAGAGACCTCATTGGTATTGAGCGGCGGGCTGAAGCTGCTCGGTTCGGCCAATCATTTCTTGGACAGAGCCAGACTGCGATACCAAAACGACTGCAGGGTGATGAGGATGAAATCGCAACGTCAAAGAATTTCAAAACGCCGCTAGGCCGGCTGTCGCTGCCTGTATGGATAGCTGGGACGTCTATGCTGACTCTTCTGGGGTGTATTGCTGTCTTCTGTACACTGCTCCTTGTCCCCATTATGGACAAGCCTGAAGAACAAAACTGCCTGGCGCTGCTGGTCTTCGTCAGCATGCTATGGTCTACTGAAGTATGTTTCTTGCTCCCACATTGCCCCATCCAAGTCATCAGCTTCTGACCGCTCTTAACGTAGACTATCCCGCTGTTCGTGACGTCTCTACTGGTACCTTTTCTTTCGGTGGTGCTGCGAGTCGTCTGCGACGAGGATGGTCTCAAACATAAGCGTCTGGGCGCCAAAGAAGCCACAAATGCCATCTTCGCAGCTATGTGGACTCCTGTCATCATGCTTCTACTTGGTGGATTTACGCTGGCAGCTGCTCTCTCAAAATGCAAAATCGACAAGCGCCTTGCGACCCTCATCCTCAGCAAGGCTGGCACACAGCCAAGGACTGTACTGATGGCCACCATGTTTGTTGCTGCCTTTGCATCCATGCTCATCAGTAATGTTGCCGCTCCTGTTCTGTGTTATTCAATCATCGAAGTAGGTCTCACATCCAGCATTTGACCAAATACCTGAGAGACTGACTAACCACGCTCCAAGCCTATGCTCCGAACTCTGCCTTCGGATTCCGATATGTCAAAAGCTGTCATTATAGGCATAGCTTTAGCGTCAAATATTGGCGGTATGCTGTCACCAATCGCCTCTCCCCAAAATGTGGTGGCCATGGGAATTATGAAGCCAGCGCCCACCTGGTTGCAGTGGTTCTTCATTGTCATCCCCGTAGGAGCTGTTTCCATCCTTTTTATCTGGGTGTTGCTACTGGTAACATTCCAACCTGGCAAAGGGACCGTTATTGCGCCCATTCGCCCATTCAAGGAACGCTTTTCGGGTGTGCAGTGGACTGTGGCCATCATCACCGTCGCCACAATCGGACTTTGGTGCGCGAGTCACCAGATGGAACACATTTTTGGCGACATGGGCGTGATTGCCATCATACCCATCGTTCTATTCTTCGGCATCGGAATCCTGACCAAGGAAGACTTCAATAACTTTCCCTGGACCATCATCATCCTGGCAGCTGGAGGCCTTTCTCTTGGCAAAGCCGTCCGATCGTCGGGTCTCCTGCATGAACTTGCAGAGATTGTATCCAAGAATGTCCAGGGCATGAGTCTCTACGTTGTGCTGGTCGTTTTCTCGGCCCTCATTCTGGTGATTGCGACTTTTATCAGCCATACCGTCGCGGCTCTCATCTTTCTACCCCTGGTCTTCGATGTGGGCACGTCAATGGACCAGCCGCACCCGAATCTCTTGGTCATGGGTGGTGTCTTGATGTGCAGTGCGGCCATGGGTCTTCCAACCAGTGGCTTCCCGAACATGAGTGAGTACATGCGATGCCATAAAAGCCGGTCTTGGCGCAGTTCACGTGCTGACAACAGATATAGCTGCGATCATGAAGGAAGATGCCACCGGGCAGCGCTATCTCCGAGTCAAGCACTTCATCAGTCGGGGTATTCCAAGCAGTATCCTGACGCTTGTTGTTGTTATTACCCTCGGTTATGGCATTATGCAGGTTGCTGGCTTGGATTAATGCAGCGATCGGTTCAAGTATTTACATGGGGATGTATATATGTACCTATGTACTGTAGCTGAATAGGCAGCAAATGTATTTGATGGGACTGTCGATTTGGCGTTGCATGACTCTAGCTAACTACGTAATCTTGTACATACCACGAGAAAGAGATGTTTTCGCAATTCTTCTCAGGTGTCTAGACACGAATTTTACTGTTGGTTTCAGATCTGTCCATCTGTGATTAGGTACATAGGTACATACAGTACATGTACCATCGAGCTACCGATTAGTGCGTGCGCCTCAGGATGCACTGTAGCGGTTCGCGCATTTTCGGACACCGTCGCACAGTTCTCAGTTAGACAATGCACTGTGCACTAGCGCCAAACCCGCCCCTGGCATTAACGTCGGCAATAAGAACGCTTGGATGCGCCGCGGATGATGCATCAGACTGATGTTGTCCGTCATCAACAGCTCCATGTCCCTGGAAAAGCTCTAGGCAGTGTCTTCAAAATCGTGACAATCGCATACAAGAGACATACCGCTTTGGACTCCACAGATCAACACAGCTCTTGCATGCTCTGATGCCCTTCTTTCCACGGTAGCTTTGTAAGCTCTGAGCTGGCCCGCTGGCGCCATGCTCTCCGCCTTTACTGCTCGGCCGATCATCGAGTTCCGACAAAGAGACAAGTCCAAGATTGAGACCATTCTAGCATATGGTACGTATCACAGCCCATGGAAGAAGCTACCTCATACTTGGACAGTCATTGATATGTGTAAACTACAGGCGATCGTATCCTCGTCGGACTCAATAGCGGTGCCTTGCGCGTGTACAGGTTGAATGAGCTCCCTGCCGATCAACAGGATGAATCGCCACCATCTATCGATGCGGAACCCCCGACCAAATCATCGACTCGAGACAGTGATCGCTCGACTTCTCGAACTGCCGCAAAGCCGACCGATCTCCTTCGAGAAGTCGAAAAGTTCTCGACACGTGCTATCGACCAGCTTGCGATAATCAAGGAGGCCAATACCATCGTATCCCTCTCCAACTACTATGTCTCGCTGCATGACCTCCAAAGCTACGAGCATATTGAGACGCTGGGAAGAACCAAGAACGCCTCTTGCTTTGCAGTGACTTCCAATATCGTCAAAGACCCAGACACGGGCATTCCCGAAATTTTTAGTCGACTAGCAGTTGCGGTGAAGCGACGACTTCTGCTGTGGAACTGGCACGAAAGCGAGCTCAGCCATGAAGTTACTGAGGTTGTGCTATCCGACTCGATCCGATCCATCACATGGGCCAATGCATCCAAAGTCATTTGTGGCATGAACAGCGGTTACGTGGTTGTCAATGTGCTGACTCAAGAAGTCGTTGATGTTGTTGGGCCGGGTACTGTGGGTGCCAACGGGTCAGGGAGTCGATTCGGTGCTGTGAGCGCGGCTGGCATGGGCTACATGGGGCTGGGAGGCTACACGCCCCGTCCGTTGGCAGCAAAGCTCTCTGACGGCCAGATACTCCTCGCGAGAGATATCAACACGTTGTTTGTCGATGACGATGGAAAACCGCTGGAGAAGCGGCAGATTCCATGGACCTCAGCCCCAGAGTCCATCGAGTATTCCTATCCATATATTCTGATCCTTCAGCCGCCGGCCAAGGGCCTCCTCGAAGTTCGCAACCCGGATACTTTGTCTTTGATACAGAGTATTTCGCTTCCGGGTGCAGCTCAACTACATATTCCGCCGCCTACGTATAGTCTAGCACATGCGGGTAAAGGCTTCCACATTTCGAGTGATCGTTGTGTCTGGAAGATGGGCGCCACAGATTACGATTCGCAGGTTGAGGAGCTGATCCAGTCTGGAAGCTTTGACGAAGCAATCAGTGTGTTGAATATGCTGGAGGATGCTTTGTTGAAAAATAAGACAGAGACACTTAGGGAGGTGAAGATGCTCAAGGCTGAAGCCCTCTTTAGGAAGAAGAAGTTTCGTCAGGCGATGGATTTGATGAACGAGGACGAAGTGCATGCTCCTCCGGAACGTGTGTTGCGATTATTCCCTCCTAGGATTGCGGGGAGTTTGTCGGAATCACCTGAGCCATCTCAATGCGAAGAGACCGATGTTGAGGAGTCCAAAGTTGAGAATAGCGAGAGACGAGACAGTAGAGGTGACGCAGGTGAGGCATCGGCTACATCCAACACCGGTGCTTTCAACACGAGTACGCCCAACACGGGGACATCCAACACGGGAGGCGGATTTGCAAAATTGTTCATGGGCAGTCATAAGAAGGTTGCATCAGACGCCACAGCCGCCACGAGCACAAAGAAACATGGAGCTGAAGCAGACGAAACGATGCAGGCTGCCAACGAGCCTCAGAATGGCAAACCCAAGACATTGCTTCTAGAGGGTAAGGATCTCAGGAATGCTGTTTTGGAATTAAACAGTTATCTTGCTGGCACAAGAGCTCGACTTCAACGGTACATCGACCCAGCTACCGGAAAACTGAAAGACCAAGGAGACAAGCAAGCGTCAATTGAAGAGGCTGCCGCGCGATTCTTGCGAACCTGCCAGACAGACTCGGAACAGAAGCTCGAAGAAGAACTGCGCAACACGTTCCGCTTAGTCGACACCACGCTCTTCCGTGCTTACATGTTCTCTCAGCCCTCCCTAGCCGGTTCTCTGTTCCGGATCCCCAACTTTTGCGACCCAGATGTAGTGAACGACGCCTTATTGGAACACAATCGGTACACGGAGCTGGTTGATTTCTTCTACGGCAAACGCCTCCACAGGCAGGCCTTGGATCTGCTTTACAAATTTGGATCTCCCACAGAGCCCTTCGAGGAAGCACGGAGCTTACACGGACCGGATCGTGTGATACAGTATCTGCAGAACCTGCCGCCATCAGAGATTGACTTAATTCTAGAGTTCGCAGACTGGACGTTGCGAGAAAACCCGGTCTGCTCAATGGAGATTTTTGTCGGGGATACAGAGAATGCGGAAACGTTGCCGCGTGATAAGGTAGTGGAGTTTTTGCGCTCTATGGGCTCTGTGGATGCTAGGTTTGAGAGACTGTATCTGGAGCATATCATTGGTGAGCTGGATGATATGACGCGCGAGTTTCACAATCGTTTGGTGGAGTTGTATGTTGGCGAACTGAAGCGCATGGATGGCGGTGAAGATCGGGAGGAGATGATGGCGAGGTTCTTGACGTTTCTCCGGGATTCTCGTCAGGTGTATAGCTTGACGAAGGCGTTGGATATGATATCAAACGATGGTACGAGATGAGTTTCCACAAATCGTTCAACACAAAGATGATGCTGACATAGTTTACCTTTGGTCATCTACAGAAGCGGCATTTTACGAGGCACAGGCCGTCATTCTGAGCAACATGGGCCAGCACAAAAAAGCGCTAGAAATTTATGTCTTCAAGATGCAAGACTATGGTAAAGCAGAAGAGTAAGTCGAACACTCTGCGCGCTGAGGAGAAAATATGCAAAACAAATCCCCTGCTAAGATGATCTCAACTCCATGACAGATATTGCAACCGAGTACACAAAGCGCAAGACACAACCCTCTCCTCGCCCCTCAATGCCAAAGATGGCGTAAAGACAAGCACAGACGATGCCACGCACTCAACATACCATATCCTCCTGGCGCTATATTTGAAACCCTCTCCTCCGTACAGCGTGCAACTCAAGCCCGCCTTGGACCTCCTATCAAAACACGGTTCTCGACTCCCCGCCACATCAACCCTGCGTTTAATCCCCGACGACCTCCCCGTCGGTTCCCTCGAGGCCTATTTCCGCGGACGAATTCGCTCGGCGAATAGCCTTGTCAATGAGTCTCGCATCGTGGCGGGGCTGCGCAAGGCGGAACAGATTGCGGTGGCTGCGCGGCTCAATATTGGTGATAGTGTGGTGGATGGCCAGGGGGGACGGAATCGGCATGTGACCATTACGGACGAAAGGCACTGCTTTGTGTGCCATAAGAAGTTGGGAGGGGGGATGCGTATTGGAGGAAGTGTGATTGCGGTGTTGCCTGATAATAGTGCGGTGCATTATGGGTGTTTGAATAGGGCGTTGAGCCAGAAGAGTGCCACGGCACAGGGAGCAGCAGGCTGAAGAAATTCGGCGTAGCAGAGAGATGGTTTGTTTCTTTATCGATGCCCCTCGTGAGGCCTCGTTCTTTTTGTTGTACTTGTTGTCGTCTGTTTTCCTCATAGCATGTCGGCTCATTCCGGGGGGAATCCGTCCGTCGGATTCGATTGGCATGGCTGCTGCTGCTGCTGCTGCCCTGCCGCCGCAAGACCCGATTCTTTACTTTAATACCACTTTTTTGCGACTACACACCCAGTGTCTGACGATCTGGACCCATAGCTGTATGTATTCTCCCTACTGACCTGCCCAGTATATAGGTCAAGGAAACTCAGTCTTCCTCCTCTTGCACCTCCTCTCCATAATTCTCTTCCTCCTTATCCTGCGCGGTGGCCATCCCACGAGCTATATCCTCTTCCATTCGCGCCGTCAATTCCTTATTGATCTGTTCTTGAGTCTCTGTCACGGCCTTTCGGAGAGCTTCGAGGTATATGGTCTTGTCTTGGGGGGATGCTGAGGGAGGAGAGTCGAGGGACTTGGTTACGGTGAAGTGTTTGTTGTCGGGTGAGGAGTAGGTTGCGACAAGGCTGGACTGGGCGCTCTTCGAAGACATGGTGTTCGAACCAATGATAATACAAAAGCGCTGAAAGGAGCGGTCGGGATAGCAGTTGTCTTGGTCGTTGTTGTTGTTCTACAAGTGCAAAAGGAGCAAGAGGCCTTGGAACTTTGTGGGTGTTGGTAACTTGTGCCCCCACTGGCGAGGCACATTCCTTATGTACCTATGTACTACCTATGTACCTACTGTACCATAGAGTCCATTGGGGCCGCAGGATTGATGATTGGCCGATGATGAGATGTGCTGTCGTGACTCGTGGGGCACTGTGCCGGGAATCGGGATACATAGGTACATAGGTACCTCCTAGGCTATGTGCCCACTGCCAGGTACATAGCCTGTAGGAAGCCCTGATGAGACCAATCTGATTGGATCGCTCTTGGAGTCTGGAGAAATGATGTCAGCCGCCAGCCGCCGCCAGCCGCCACTTTAAAATAAGCCTCAAAGGGTTTGATCAGCTCGTCACTCACCCGCTGGCTTTCCACTTCCATCTACATGATACCTTCCGACCCCCAATTTATACCTCGTTTTCGCCCTATGAACAACCGCATCGATTTATTCTCGTGCTCATCCATCCGGCTTTCGACGCTCGCTTGATGCCTCGCCTTCGCCATTCAGTCATCTGACCGCTCAACAGTCCCGCCATCGTGCAGCCCGCTAGATAGACTCGGCTCGTCGTCTCCTCATCCTCGTTCCCGCCGCGCGGACAAATACATTCCTGTGCCGCATGGTTTTACTACCACCATCGACACGATCCGGGTCTGAGTCAAAATGTAACAGACCCACCTGTCCCATATCCGCGACAAAATGCAGCAAGGACAACCTCCGCCAGGCCCGTTCGGGCGATCTCAATCTCGCGGTCCTGGCAGCTTCTCACCACTGCCCATCAACCCGTCACGAAAGTTATCGACTGGGCCGCGGCCGCCTCCACTGCAGACCGACGTGTCTGGCTACCAGGACGTCCTTGAAGACCCTTCCGTGACTATTGCCCAGTTGCGACGGCGACCAGAGTCGCCTGCGACGCCCATCTACAACCAATTCTCCACGACACATGCCAATACGAGCAGTTCCAGTGTGCAGCAGCATCAAAATCATCATCATCATCATCACTACCAGCAGCAACAGCATCAGAACTTCTCGCGACCGGCCCCTGGCGCCACAAGTCGCTTCACAGCTCCTTCGCTGTCACCGCCACTTCTCAAGAGCAGTTCGAGGAAGCATTCCGCCACGCAGGGCTTGTTTGACTCGACTCTCCCGTCAACCAGTACTTCGAATCTCTCGCAGGTGAGCATGAATACTACTGCTGGGGCTGCGGCGATGGCAGCAGTGGCTGCAGCCGCTTCCGCAAACTCGGCGCTATCAGCAAGCCAGATGGCGGCCCAGGCGGCAGTCATGTCTCATCAGAACGGTTCACATGCTCGGCAGCGGTCGCAGACTGTACCGATTACAAGCGATTCGGGCTCGGATGCCATCCGTCGCGGGAGTGGCTCGAAGGTACCCATGGGCCCCCCAACGCTGAGCCTCACGGAGGCCAGCGCGCCGCGAGAGAGCGCTATTGCGGGCACAGGCGGCGGTCCCCCTTACGACCGATCCGCAGGCTGGCATTCTTCAGCCGCGACCGCTGCTGCTAACGTCGTCTTTCCGCGGTCAGGCCACACTTCGCCAAGGATGGAAAAGCCGACATCCCCCCTGCCTTTTCCGCCCGTTCCCGCGTTACCAGTACCGCCTCCTGTACCAGAGAAGAGCAAGACAGAAAAGACAAAGCACAAGCTATTCTCTCGAACCGGCAAAAGTAGCAGTAGCAAGGCTGAAGGCAAGGAGAAGAGTCATCAGAGCCCTGGCAAGATTGGCAGCGCCCTGTCTGCGCTTCAACGAGGAAACGTTAGTACCACCAGTCTAGTGGAGCCACCGACAGCACCGTCAATGTACAGCCTAAACAACTCGTCATCGGCGACTATTCGGCCCATGGACATGCTATCGGAAGAACGAGCCAAGGAAAAAGAAAAGAAGCACCATCATTTCCTTTCGAGACAGAAACAAAAACTCAAGGACGAGTACCATCTGCCCCTCTCTTCGGCGTCGAGCAATTCGAGGCCCACAGATCCCAATGCCCCGAGCAGTCTGTACAATTTCAACGTCCCTCCGAGCCCAGGCCACGGATCCTCGACGTTTTCAATAGTAAAAAAGGATAAAAAATTAGCGGCGGAGAGGACAGACAGCCGAGCCGTAGATGTCGAATCAAGCTTTGGCTTTTCAGGCGAGCGGTACGGAGTCGGCGGACTATCTAGTCTCTCTCAGCAGCAATCAAACATATTTGACCCATCAGATGCCGCGAAAGTTGCGACGCAACACAGCGTAGCACTAGACGAAGCATGGCCGTACTTGAAAACGAAGCTCCTCGTCGTCTTTGAAGGCGAAGACCTACGCCTCCCCGTGGAGGATATCAACCGCATCGTGCAGTCGCATATTCAACGGTGCATTCACAAGCGATGTCCCAGTGCTATTCTTGAGGATCTGCGCGATTTACTGGCTAATGGATTTTCCATTCTGGATAGAACTCTACGCTTGACGCCCGAAGATCGCGTCATTCCCGTGTTGGTCGAGCTGTGGCTCTTCACATTTACAACAATCCTGCCGTACATGCAATCCGTCTTTTTGCCCTTGGAACTAGAAGTCTCGGGCTGTGGGGTGCTCTTGACTCCCGAACAGGCCCGGGATTTCTGGGGAGGAGCCAGCGCCGCGCTCTCGCCCTCGGGGAATAAGGCCAAACCACCTATGCGTGGGGCGGCGGCAGCATCGGCGGCGCCAGTAGGTGCTACGGCGAGTATCCTGGATGTGAGGCGTCTTGTTCTCACTGCGTATCGCGATATTGTCGTGCTGCCACGCTACGAAACCCTCAAGACCATCTTTTCTCGCCTATCTCTCGAGTTTCTGCCCTCGTCATTTGCAAGTACGGGAATGGGCACCTGTCCTGCCATGGACCATGCCCTTTCGCCGTCGCCCTCTGAAGCGCAATCCTCCATGGCAAGGCCTGGAACAGACATGTCGAGTGATCCTCCCGTGGTGGGCAGCTACAATTCCTCCAGCACGACTTATCTGGGGGACGGTTCAGAAATGGGCCGTAGCCGCGCAGTCAGCAATGTCAGTTTCGGGAGCCATGGGAGCGCGGAGGGACCGGGCGTGATTCGTCCGTATACGCCCTCGTCGGCTGGGTTGGCGGGCCTGAGCCGCGTTCGGGAACAGAATGTGGAGGACTCGAAACAAGTGACCGACATGGTGGGCCGAATGTTGCAGTGCATGAGTGTGTTGTCGAGTATTGGGGGTGGGGGCGCGGGCTTTGTGGATGATGATGAGGGGAGTAAGCGAATTGAGGAGCTGTCCAAGATGTTGAAGCTGAATTGGCTGGGACGGGGGAGGACGGGGAGGAATCGGAGGGGGATTGTTGGGGGGAGGGTGAGGACTTTGAGGAGGGAGGAGGTGAAGGAGGAGGTGCGAGTTACTTGAGCAAGGCGTTGGTTTTACCTTTTTCGGGCGTTTCTTTGGCCTCATTTTGTTTTGATGATGGCGCAAATTCACACATCCTGCATGTATACACGACTGTATGTAACGACAGACTTTGGACAGGACTACATCATGATTCTTACGATCAAAGCTATGCTCAAACTGAAGTACTTTGTTGGAGTTGAGATAGGTATGAAAGTTTGGGTCTTGGTCAATGGTGACAGGCTGGTTGTGGTAGGACGCGACCAAGATAGACAGATGATGAAGCAAGGGGCTTGTCGTGGAGCAAAGCGATTGATATGGTAGCCGTAGTACAAAATTTGATCACGAAGAAAAGTTTAGAGACTGAAAATTTGTAGATAACAAAAGTTTTTTTCTATTCTATCAAACGGCAGCTGAAAGCTATCGATCGAGCTGGTCGCAAGCGTGGTACATGCACATCATGTTGAGCTACGAAGTGATGGAGCCCATTACGATGCAACCTGGTTTTCTATTCTGTCAAGACGAATTAGCAACAAGCCAAACTGAAGATTGAAAGAAAATTCGCGTAATCATGTAATGAGTCAGACAAGTAATACTGGCAAGTAACAGGCCTTGTGGCCCGAACAGACTGTATTTCTTCATGGGCGATTCGGTTGGGAAAAGAAGACGTAAAAAACGGTTTGTCATCATGAAAGGGAGCTAGGTGTGGCGGGAACACACGGCTGGTTCTTACATGGAGGGAATGAAAATGCAACTCAGCTTGCATGAGAGATATTGCGGGCTCCACGGAGAAAGAACCAACAAGCAGCCCCCTCTGAAGCTTCTCAAGAGCCGTCCGACAGCAATCAATGTTCCAATTAGAACAAACGACTTCCTCCTGAGAAGAAAGGCGATTCGTCGATGCGTTAGACAGCACTGCGAGAGAGCTGCAGAGGTGATTCTGTTGGTCGCTTCAAAAAAATGTTATGGAAGGAAATTGGGTTGCAGAAAAATTTGATCAATGAAAATGGAGCTCGTCGTTATATGGTTCTACAGTGCATAAAAAGATAGCAGGTAGACTGCACACTGTACGCTCAGCCGAGCACGTGACAACTTTAGTGTCGGCATCGGGCAACCTAGCCTCCTAGGAAGGTATTGTACATAGCACTACATAAAAGTTCCAATTGAGACAGATCTCGAACAGAACCCACGGAGCCGCAGTGTGTTCAACGCAGGTGTGGTAAATCCTAGCTGAATGGACAGCATCGACGGAGGTACAACCGTACAATGGATTCCACGGAGCTGTAGCGAAGTATTCACGGAGCGGTCACAAGATCCAGCGAAATATGCAATACAGAAGACGGAGCTACAGTGATGCCAAGGAAATGCCAT